>KZ538125.1:79536-94135 GCA_000934665.2 Catajapyx aquilonaris
GGGGGGGGGGGTGAGAAAAAAAATAATTATGCATGCGGACCGCTTATTTGCTAATGGCTTGTTATATGGGAGCGTAGGAGTGAGAATTGAAAGGGGAATGAGGAGCGTACGGCGGCCTAATTGTCTCTCCCCGAGCCACTCATTCCACACTTTTACCCCTCAAGCATATAATTACCGTGGAGAAGGCGGTTGTTTTCTGTGAGGGAGGGAGGGAGGACGTTGCCAGTTGATGATGGGTTGCATGCATGGGAAATTAGAGGACAATTTTCCACTCTGAATATGATTCTGCCGTCGCTTCGTCCGTGTGTGTGGGAGAGATGTGGCCTTATGTCTGCGTTAAAAGGACGCCTTTGTAATTACTTTTTGGGGGAGGTGAATATTTAGGGGGGTTTTGGGAGGGGCATGGTGGTTTTGTCATGTTGGAGGTGTGCAGGTGTAAGCGGCACGGTGTTGGTCTCGGTAATTCATTATTTACTCGCTGCGGAGAAGTCAACAATTATTTTGGCTGGCCAACCCGTGATTGCGTCGGATAAGGGCATTATTCACATTATATACAATATGCCATAGTTTTGATTAAAATTTGTACCAGTATTTGAACTGCGTCGTAATTATTGCATAGTAAATATTACTACGATAATATTGACATCTAATTTTAATACCACAATGGACGTGAGGGTAATGAACGATGATAACATAAAAATAATACTGCAAAATTTTGATACCTTTTTTCTGACTTTAAGCTTACCAAAAATAATACACGGAGAACACAGAAGATAAGTAATAAGTTATGAACATTACTGTAACATAGCCTACTGTTTACTGGCTCCTGGGATTGTAATTCTGTGTTTGCCATATTAATATTCCTTCTCTGTAACTTACCTATTTGCAGGTTTTGTGCAGGTTCACGTATTTCATGACTGAGTTACCGGTATACTTGATTTTTCATAGGTGTTGCCTAATGCAAGTTTTATGAACTTTTTTTGTTCCATCATGCACATCACATAATAATATTACGAACTATAAGAAAAATCTAGTGTATATTAATAATGTCCTATATTTTCGCATTTCTATCGAATATTCGCATTTTGCTATTCTTTCTGTATGTCATCAAAATAATACGATAACAGATAAATGATATAAATGCGACTCCTGATAAGAATTGCAAAATTTTCATACCTCTATTCTACATATTAATTACAACATTATTATTTCACAATGGCGTAATGTTATTTAATATTATGTCAAACATGTTGAACATCATATTTCACCAAAATAATTTGCCATAATATTACATGTATTGACGTCACATTCGCAAGCGTAAATTTGGACCAAATCGGCTTACAGTTCAATAGGATTGCATATGCACTATAATGATTAGCATGCCAATAATGTTACATTCCATGGATTTGACATGTACTTCATAATCCCTATTGCTTCCAATAGCCTGAGGCAAATGCCGGTAATTCCCGTGAAATTCAATGATTGCTTTTGAGTGGTAAGGGTTAGAGAAGCATGAACTGCTGACATTGCTCAATACGAACAGATGAAAAAAGGAAGTTGACATTGGCACAAAAAAGCGGAATCATACAGGTGGTTAGATATGCAAACCCCTATGGCCACAACAGGGCGATATCGTTGCCCATTATTATGGAGGAATGGCTGCTACGCTTCGGGGAAGGAGTTGGGCGAATTTGTGCGAATGGTTAGGTGAACCCACTTGCCTCTCTTCCATATGCGATGGGAAAGCTTTCCCCGTCCTATTGTAGCATAACGGGACAAAAATTATGCAAAAGGCTCACACTCGAATAGAACTCTGGCTGTGTAGTGTGATAATAATAGAAGATTGTTTCAGCAACTCTTCTCTTGCCGCTTTTTCAAATTAGCAAAATCCACAATAAGGCTAACCGTCGGAATGCATAGTAATTTATGTATGGTAATTGAATAATTTCACATCATTTATAAATGTCTGAAATTAGCAGGAACCTCTCTATTACTGCAGGTAACTGCAGCGTGTTGATGAAAGAAGAACTAGGCTTAATTTTAACTAAAGACTTTTATTACATCACCGCTCCCGGCACTGCCTCGCATCAACCGACCTTTATCTAGAGTTTGACATAACCCTTTCGCCATAAAATAATTTGTTTCAGCATACCAGAACCAATACAAGATTCGGTGCCCTTTCATTGGATTTCGCTATACTGACTTCAAAATAAGATATACTGTATTATACGAATTCTGACATGTTCATACGATAACCATTACAGTTGCCAGATCGAATCTTTACAACTTCCTTGCGAGGGCGTGGAACCGAAAGAAAGATTCCCCTCTGATCGTGCAGTCGTGGAGGAATTCTGCCCAACGGCTCATCTCCTCACCCAGTAAGGTAAAGATTTTCGAGGGACTCGCAGGAATCTAACCCTGTTAAGGAAAGCAACCTGATTGAAGAGAGTGCAAATGGCTGGGGAATAGTAATCCGCGCTGTTGCGGTGTGTATAGCCCAGCTTTCAGGGGGCAACCTCCCGATTCCTTTGTTCCAGGATGATAACTGGAGAACAAGTAGTTCTGACTTGGTTCTGTCCTAATTTGGTGAACTTCAGCCGACGAGATGACCAGAGCCCCGGCGAGAGACAGTAATTATCACGGTAGAAGACAAGAGTTAGTCGTCCGCCATTTTGTACGGAAGGTTGTTAGGAGTGAGGGGTTATCATCACCAGTAGGGAACAAAGCTTGGCTGCTTTCACACAGAGAAAGAGCAGGGAGAAAAAGAGACATGGAGAACAATGGAGGTGACGTTCTACAGAGACTGAAAGAAGGAGAGAAACGAGGAATGAGACTGAAAAAGTGCCACACTTGATTCGATTTTTCTGTGTGTGTAGGTCAAAACTGTCATAAGAAGTATTTGATATCTGGTTAGTGATGAGCAGAACAAAATTGGCATGTGGGATTAATGTAGCCTGATGGACTGGATCCCTCTTGTTCATATCGCCCCTGCCACCAGGCGACCTATTTGGCTGTCAGACACACTTAATATAAATATCAATTCAAAGCCAGGGTGAAACGAAAGCTCGCCCTCCGCCCCAGCTTATTAAATGATAAGCGATTGTAAAATCTGTTTTAATAACAGAACCACGTACTGCTGGTTTTAATCAGTTCTAATTATTAATTACCTTGCTTGATCCTGATCGTAATGAAGATTCCATAACCCGCTCTCAAAAAAAGCATCTGGCGATAAATAGTAATATCGCCTTCATTTCCATATCATGTCGACTGATGGAAAAAAAAATGAGTTGAATGAGCATGTCGGTGAGCAATTTGGGGGGTTATATTCAGTACAGAAAGTGGAATATTGGTTTGGAAAATCGTATCAAAGGCTGGCGCGAAAAAGAAATGAGAATCGAGGCGCGAATCAGCATCCTTGAAGTTGGATTTGGGAAGAACCTTTGGGTGATGCATGCTGATCTCGCCACACTAACACTGTAAGGAAAGTAATGAAGGCTGCGTTTGCCTGAGGTGATTGTATGATTCTGAAGCGACATTTCATCTGATTTGCTTGTTATTTGCCAAGATGTCGCAGGTGCTTGTTCTATATAGTCTCAAACCCTATATTCCTATATTTGAAATAACTTACTTGCGTTATTTCCTATGAGTAAGTGTGTTCCAGGTTCTGAGTATTTACTACCCATCACCTTTTATCAAATAACTTATAAGGTTTAGAGATTACTGCTTTGGACGCCGTGGGAGTGGGGTCATATGTTCCTGTTGCTTCCGCTTGTACGGTAACAAATAGACCCATAGATATTCAGCAAGCAGGAAGCATCTGTAATCCTCCCTCAGACCCTTTTGAACACGGGAAATTCAATAATGTAAACTGTAAGGAAACTGCAATGCGAATCCCGGCCTGTGCTTGTTTTCTATTTCTATTCCAGTAGTTCCTAACCCATCCTATATATGATAATATTGGATGACTACTTCACTTTTGCTGCAACTTTTTGAACGTCTCCATAATAATTTTGACGCAGAGCTTCTTTCGTGTTTTTTCAAACACCATTTTGCTCGAAATATGACAGAAATTATGATAATGCCCTCGGCGCCTTTTCCGCTTTTTGTTTCCGTAATTCCGGGCAGCAAATTTCCGTTTCGCATGAGAGTCAGTAGAATTGAACTAGTACCACCCATTTGAAATCCGAGAAGCAGCAACGTAGCACTTAAAGTTAACCCATGAGCATAGTTCACTATTCCAAACTAGCGCGCCTAAAATTCAGGAAGCGTCATTTGTAAGTCCCAAAGTTAGGGAAAGTTAACCGTAGGTCTATTCCAAGCGTTGCTCCGCGGTCGTTCGACATGTGTCCCGGAAGACTAAAAGTCACACACACACACAAAAAACTAGGGTACAAGTTCAAAGTGGAACTGCCCAAGTTTCCTCCTTCTCTGACGCCGTACGTAAAACACTGTAGTTAGTCTCGCCATTCATGTACGAGTGGCAAGGGGGAGCGTCAAGGCGGCCAAAATTGAACACAAAGAGACAAACGGGGTCAAAGGGCATCCCCCTCCTCTTTTTCCTCTTACATATAAGCCGTCTGGGGAGCCCTCGACGGGGCGGATTGAGTTTTTGGAGGAGGTTGCCTAGGAAACCAAGATTGGAAAAAAACAAGACCCTGCTGAGTATGTACCGTAAGCTTAGTGGTACAGCTGAGGGCAAGGAAGAAGAATGACCAATAGCTCGGAATTGCGGGGAGGGTTTCATTAGGCTGTGGGTGGGGAGGATGGTGCGGAGTCTGGCGCACATAGGCATTTCTCTTGTCTATATCCGGAGCTGAAACAGCCCTTCTGGATGGCAGACACGCTGAGAGCAGGGATCTACTTCTCTTGATATAGAGTACGTTGGGGGATGGGTCTCTGCCCAGGGCCTTCCATTTGTTTGGAGAGGAAGCTTGCTGGGTAAAAAACCGCACCTGAACCCCCAATGTTGCTCTATACATTGTTTTCTTCGCTGGTCTCCAGTAATATTTTCAGCAATTATGCAACGTTCTTGCAGTGTTTACTCCAATTTGTATGGTGCTTAATTTTTTAGATCAAACGGCCCGGGGCAAACAAATAACTGCTCTGGTTTCGCGGATGGAAAGTAATTGTTGTGTGACGGCGGTATTTATTTTACCAGATAGAAAGCCAGGTTGTGGCGGCAGGTTTGAAATCTACAAAGCGATCATTACTAATTCTGTTTATGACGAGGGGGGAGTCGACATTTATTCTCGGCTAAAAGGGCATTGTCAGCGGTTTGCGGGAGATTTCATTTTCTATTGTGCTTCACTGCGCTCTGCACACGATTGGGGGCATTAAATGCGAATTTGGTCATTGAAAAGGCATATCCTTGTGAAATGAAACATTATTTTAATAAGCGGGGCTTGCCTTTGAAATCTGTGGCGGCGGCTTCCAAATAATTTTATGGCTCACCTCGACCATTTCAAGCCGCGTAATTTAATAACTATTCATTGCATTGTCATTTCAGCTAATGATATTGGTTTATTAATATTTGCGAAACATGATAATTTACATGTGGCGCAGTTTAATTTGTATAATTACGTCACGTGATGATGAACCAATGAAACTGTGTGCTTGTGCCATATCTGGGTGTGTCTCACTACATATTAGGTCAGAGCCCTATCGACCCCAAAAATGGTGCAATCTAACCCAGCTTGGGCACCTCTTAAGAGTGTAACACTAACGACATTTTTGACGTACGAATAACGACATCTTTCAATCGCAGACAATAGGCTGCATTATGTCCTCTGTGGTATCAGATGCTCTAGATGAATAGCAACCTTGGGGACAGACAAGGAGAATGACTGAGAGAGAGTCCATCAGACATAAATCTGAGTCAACTGGGGAAAATGGCCGCCCGCGGCGCTAATTCGACCAGTTCATCCATCCGTCCATTCTTCCCTATAGTCGCTGTTGGCTGCCACCCACTTCTTTGCTGCTCCTCGAAGTGCCGGAATCAGTCAAGGAAGCATTTTGGAAGATGCTCAAGCTGCTGGACGCCCGCATGAAAGAAGTGAAGAGAGATATGGCGGAATTGCGTCGCCAGCAGGGAATGCGGCTCAAATCATCCAGAATACCTATAACATACACTTTCAAACATCGAGTGGGTTCGACTTTATCGTTCATTTGACTTGGGACGTGTATTGACTCGTCAGTGTGACCCCGGTTCATGTCAGCTTAACGACGTGTCAATATTGACGCGTTAATGCTTTAACTGAGATTTAACCCTTGCGGAATGCAAATTGGCAATGGTGGGGGGTGAAATATGTGGCTGCCAACGCGTCGTTGGTGACGTCACTTTGTCACTTGATTGCTATATATGCCTGGGTGTGGCTGTCATTGATGAGCCGGCACACGAAGATGTTTTATGCCCGCCGGCGGGGACAGTTATTTAGTCTTTTCTGTCGGCACTAAAAACAACGTCGATTCGAAACAACGTCACTTTGGCAAATACCAGCAATCAGTGCTTTGTCAGCAATTCGGCAGATATTTTGGAATCTGTCCATGTCGATACGTCACAGCCAAAGCCCAACGATAATGCCAATATCTAGCAACTACTGGGCTCGTGGCGATAGGCATACTGAGCACGTCAACTCCCAACATATGACAGGGAAATGGCTGTAGCTTATATCGAGGCATTAATACTTTGACTGCCAGAGCGTCACATTTTTTTTCACAAAAATACTGACCAAATATGTCAACGCCAACGGATCAAATTCTTGCACACTTTTATTGTATTGTCAGCACATATGCTGGAAAACTACAGTACTCATAACGACAGCTCTATAGTCTGGAGTGGAGAAGCCCTCCTATATATTGAACGATACTTGCCGCAATGTACAACCAGTTATTTGCATCACGTTGCGATATGGAACACGGAAGGAAGCATTGTAGGCTATAATGAGTTCCTAATGGATGTTGAAAGAGGCAGCTGCAGAATCGTCGCTAGATTTGTCGCCTGATGGGAATGGACAAGTGAGAGAATCGGTCGGATACTCTATACATCGAGTGTATATATCAGGAGCAAAGTCCCTTGCAGGATTCATTTTTCACAGCCAACCCAAGATAAGTCCACGTTCCTGTGCTGCCAAAGACAGCGAGGTAAGTGAGGTGAACTGCCAAGAATTTATAGCTGTCTTATTCGTAGGCGAAAGTGGCTCGAAAGATGCGCCCAAGTTATCCTCCGCTATGCAGATAGAGCCGAATGGAACTGACATTAACTGGAACAATTTTACACTGCGGAGTACGTTTGTCTTGCATATCTGATAAAGACAACTGGAAGTGTGCCCATAACCAGAATTTTCTGTATGTATTTGAATACAATCTAGCATACAAATCTTTTGAATGCCATCTAATTGCTGAATAAGTTCCTCAAAAATATCATTTTCCAACCCCAATTGTCCACCTCCAGCAAGACCTGGAATCGTCCAGAAGCAGATTATTAAAATCTATCAAGAAGGGTCATCCGTGAGTGATCCCCGGCAAAGTAGTTCATTGTTCTCTCCTCGTAAAAATATGCTCATTATCGATGAAAAACTGGGTGGTCTGGATGTGGTGAAAGCGTGGGAAGCGAAGTGCATGAAGTGATTATCCAACAATACGTACTAGTCCACGCGTTCATGCTTATGCTTGGAGTGGGCCATCATTTAACCCGACGTATACAGATAGTCCTGATTTATTCTACCCTCCCCTAGCGGTCATATGGTGTCCTGATTTTCTGCCAGCAGCACTAGCATGTACAGGGTGGAGAAAAGGAAGTAAGGAAAATGTTATATATCTCGCACCTGTTAGTGCGGGTGAAGGCAGGGCGAGGAGCCATCGCGGGTCGTTTGGCAACGAAACTAATTGGAGAGGTGCTGCTAGTGGCCATTTTGCTTCTTGCCGGGTAGATGGCCCACAATTACGTTAATGAGCCAGCGAAGCTCCTTTCCGGACTCGCAGCCAGCTTTTCCAGACTAATTCTCAACTCCAAAGTCGGAGAAATGCTGGAGCCACAACTGCTGGGAATTATGCTTGCCTCATTTTAGAATGTACGCTGGGATGTCTTTTCTTGCCTTGGGTAATGACTGGGAACCGGAGGATGTACTAAAAGCATACTTATAAAAATGGGATATTGATTTTTGAGTGTCTCACTTTTTGGCTGTTAATATACTGGCTTATGAGAGGGTAAGCTTATGGGGGTAATTAGCCTACTGACGCTTTTCACATGTGGCTTCGTGCTGTGGCGGAACTGTGTTTACGGATGCTCAGAATTCTGCGTTCCAATGATGAAGCACCGGAAAGCTTTTCAGGAAGAGTAAATTACTTCTGGCGAACCAAGTGGAAAATATTTTGTAACTAGCAGATCAGGTTGAGGTAACTGGCTCTTTTTTTGAATAAGCTCGAAAGCTTGACGTATAGATGTTTAGGTTATAGAAACATTCATCAGCAATGGAACATACCTTGATCTACAAAAATATCATCGACCACGTGGATTTGTTCGCTTTAGATTTTTTCGAAGAAAAAAGTCTTATAGAACGGCTCTGTCTGTGGACAGGTATCAGACAGACAGACAGAGCCGTGCTATAAGACTTTTTCTGTTTTCGGGTTCCGGGTTCACTCTATCCGCCCCTGGCTGCACCCTCCTCCCACCACTCCCTCCCCCTGACCCCCCACTCCCCCAGATCACCCTTTCCCACCTCCCAGTGCCGTGACCGACGTTGGGGACAATAGCAGTAGGGTAAATATGAAAAAGTATACTCTAATCACGCTTACGTGATTTTCCAACCATGTTTTTATTTCGTAAGATCAACTTTTTGTATTACGGGAGCGTAGTCGTAATATACTCCCAAAATAATCAAACAATTTAAAAAGCCCGAAAGGTAAATATGAAAGTGAACTTGTTCACTCCCCTTAAGTGATTTATCCACACCATTCTGTGCTAAAGCATGCTCCACACTCTGGTTGGGTAAACGTCGAGATATCACAGCAAAGCAAGAGCATGGCACGTTATGTAAAATGACACTAAATAACTGTTCAAGTGACAAAGTACCTCTTGGTTATTTTATGAAGCAGCAGAAAGTGGTTTTTAAGTTGATAAGCGCTCTAATCCTCCAGCAAGTAGTCCAAAGTCCTTTTTCCGACGCCACTTCAGAGGTTGACTTAGCACACCAGTCTTGTGTGTCCAGCACCGTTGTCTGCCCCACCCACCCTATCCCTTCCCTATTCCCCTACCCAGCTCCATAACTATCCTCAACCCATCCCCTAAAGCCAATCTCCGGAATCTTTCTGCCCGATTTGTGCCCCGTTTTTGGACGGCTGATAAAACGAGGTCTGAATCCATTTCCGACTGGCCCTTTAGAGCACATAAAACCCATCGATAACCAGCAAAATAAATGTCCTTATCTTGTAATCGCCTGGTTAATGGAGCAGGATTAACGTTTTAAAATTCATGAAGCGGAGATTTGCATGTGCTCTGAACCCACAGTGAAGAGATGAGTTGTTTTGCACCGCGTAACCGCCGCTATTTCACACACACACCCACACTCATGTCGACTCTGTCTTTTCCAGAGTAATTTCAATTCGAGACAGCAGCCCCAGTGCGGTGGTCACTCGACGGTACATATGCTGTCAGATTCCCCTTCTCTCTATATTGCACTTCCAAGCCCACACCGGCTACACCCACCCCACCTTGTTGATTCATGCGGTCCACTGACCACTGCCGGAGTTTGCTGAAGAGTTTCATTAGCCAGGTGTCCGTCGAGCTTTTCCTCTCCACTTGAGTGAAACACTACTCAATTTCTCTCCCCTTTGGGTACGCCTCCGACAGAATGAGGCTATAGCATGTTGGTTGAATGTGAACTGAATCCTCCCAAGATGAAAACCTTTCCTTATATATATAGAAAACACTGTTGTTGTTTTTTTTGATGTGGTTCAACCCATCTCTTACATACTTTCCTGGATATAGGAGCTGAAGTTGCAGTTTGTGGAGGGAAATTACATTTCCATCACCAAGACCTCTCTTCGGAGCATCCCGTTCCCAGAGGACGTTTCCATCCGAATGTCATTGAAGAAGCGTGCCATTTTTTATACGGCCAAAGTTGGCAATGAGCGCTTTTGTTCAGCTAAAAAGTGGCTGAACCTACACTTTTATATTTCCCTTTAGAGGAAGCGACTCTTTCATTCAAAATTTATTTGCTATTCGCGTGTAGTAGTTATATTATCTTGCACTAAGCCTTCGCTAATCAATTTTATAAACAATGTATGATGTCAATTACAGCATATTATAGAATAGTAAGGAAAAGTCAAATGGTGTAATTATATTCCGGTTCTAAAGGCTCAATGTGTTTTGAGAAATAATGGCATATTGTTTAACTAAAAAGTGGGATATTAAGCCACAACCTCGCAACACAGCATAATAGTGGCTTCTGTATCCCTTTGACATAGTGTGTGGTCGCGCTTTTTAAAAAAAGTACAACATAATTAGCGCGTGTATAGCCCTCTTTGTGGGATTACGCTATGTAAAAATCGAAAATTGTGAAATTTTATACAATATTCTCAAGTATAAATGGAACTGACAGTAGAGAAACTCAATTTGTCGGGTATAGCCCCCATCGGAAATCGAACTGGAGACTTCCCCAATGCAATCTTCACGCCCTACACACTCCAAGGCCTATTACTACAAAACTTTCTTTGCGGTTTTAAAATAAAAACTGAAACAGCTTATAATTCAGCTAATTAACGTCTCCTTGCACTGGCTTGTGTCAAAATCAGGTCATTTAATATCACATAATGTCCTACTGGGTGTTCCACCATAATACATATACGTGAACACTATGGCCAGAAATTGATATATATCATAACTATATTGTATCTATGGCTTGGTGGTCACCCTTGTCCCGATGACCTCCCATAGCTGGTAGACGTGAAATGGGGCCACAAGCGATTCCCAACCCCGATTTACACGAGCCGGCGCGTTCACATCCCAGCAGGCGCAATAATCCGATGCGATAGCCTGCCTCATCGATAATTGCGCACTGTTTCCGATTGTTCTGCTAAAGTGCTACCGGTATCAACAGCTGCCTTAAAGAGTTGCTGCCGAATAATTTACACTGCTGGATAATGGAAGCCCATGACTTTTAACCTCTCTTCAACTCTTGAATCATCACAAAGCCTCTGTGGAAACTGTGGTCACCAAATTGACCGTGTTCAAGTCGAAAAAAATGTACGCTAAAATTTATATGAGCGAAACTCGCAGGATTTTGTGAATGGCCAACCTTTGGCATCGGCTCAATTACTGCTCACAGTTTGTTAATGGTATTTTTTCCCCCCCGCTGTGAATATTCCTCTGGAAAGAATATGGCACGAATCCCGCACTTTGTGGTGATGCATTAATCCAGATGTTCATTAATTCCAACCGTCAAACAAGTCCTCTCTTCACGGATACGTGGAGCTAATGCGTTGCTTCAAACCACAAACTCA
This sequence comes from Catajapyx aquilonaris, assembly GCA_000934665.2. NCBI lineage: Eukaryota > Metazoa > Arthropoda > Diplura > Dicellurata > Japygidae > Catajapyx > Catajapyx aquilonaris. The sequence continues at coordinate 91,036 of KZ538125.1, forward strand.
TTCCTGCCCTATGGGACCGTGATTCATCAGATAGACATCAATAAAAAGCCAGTGGCCGTTTTCGCCAAAAAAAAGAAATAAAAAAATGTAGCCATCCCATAGAATGGACCTGCTCTGTGGTTGGCTGTCAGACCATTGGTGTAATATTCTGGCTCAACACTTTCTCCTTTTTTTTCTAGGGAATCCTTCCCATTCTACTAAGAGACTCTTAAAACCACACCTCAGTCCAATAACTCCTTTTCCCCTGCCGAATTACGAGGCTCTCTCGAGCCTATAAAAGTGCGCCATGATTTTCTATCTCTCAATTCGGCCAGTGTTATTTCGTTAGCGTCCGTTTGACCACCGCTATTGTGTCCTCGGAATTCGTTCAGACCTTCGATGCACGTCGGCCAAGAGCCTCTTCCGTGCTTTTCTCTCTCATCATTTGCTACAGATGACTTGTGCCGCAGTATTTTTTTTCCTCTCTTCCTTCCTTCCTTCGCGTCACCCAATTTGTCCTTTGCTTCGACATTTTTTTGCAATCGTGTGTTCTCTACGGTCACTGGGATATTCTGTGCCACCCACTTCTGAAGTTGACTCATGGAATGAGACTTGTCACAATAATGTTGGAAAGTAGGTCGTATCTTCCTGGGAGGTAGGACAACACGATATGGGAAATTTCAATGAAAAATATTTGTTGATAAAGAATAAGACGTGGAGCTGACAGCATTGCCTCATAAACAAACGTGCGTCTTTTCATGCTGTTTCAATTTTATATCTAAGCACTATTTCACGTGTACGAGGCAATCTTGTTACAGTGTGTCACAGGCACGTCTACTGTTGCAGATTTTCAACAAAAAAAGAGTGATCGCGAACCACCGCTTTCAGCTAACATTTTCATAAAATTAAAGAGAGGATCAATGGATCATTTTAAGTTAGAACATGTTGCGATGATACTGATAAGCTGAAAATTAAAGCTATCTATTAAACCATTTGCTTAAAATGAAATTAGGAAGTCTCCTGATGGTAATTTAATTATTTTCACTCATTAAGCAAAACTATCTAATGAACGCCTTAAATCAGTCTCAATTACGTCGTATTTTTTGGGGGGTAACTCTAAATTGCGTGCCATCAGCCATTACCCAAGTACCTTAATTCGGTATTACACCCTAAGAAGGTGGGTCTGCGATAGCATTTTCCTACCATGCACAGTATAATTAGAGTCCCGGAATAAAATAAGCAGGTCACAATAAGTTTCCGCACTTCTAAACTGGGAGAATATCCAACATTAATGCTGGGCCGTGAACGGTTACCGGGCACTATTCCTGTGTTTTCATGTGACAGGTAACGGCCTGGGTGTGAAATATGTAAGGATCGTGCCTTTCGTGCGGTATTTCTGAAACGAGGTGAAAATGAGTCTCTCCAAGGGGACATTAACACACTATTAAATTATGAGGAAAAATCCTTTTTTCGGTGATCCACGAGTGGGAGGTGGGAGGAGTAAAATCCACTTTCTGAAATGATTAGCGAGAGCCAAGGGATTATGCAGACGGCCTATAGTAAAGATGTGCGTTCAGAAGGGATATATACGTTGCGTATGCTAAGTTGAAACCTCTCTGGGATGAAGTTAGCGAGAGAGAGAAAATACAAGCCCACCCTGAAAAGAGGCCTGTACAGTTGGTATATAGGAAAAGGGGGCGTGTATGTGGAACCTTACATCTAAGCAGGGGCTAGACGCATGTAAATATACTAGTATGAAAGCCTCTTTACGCCGCCCTAATGAACAGCCCCGGGGAAATGACCCATTGTGCTAATGGCCGCCCCCCATATAAGAAGAGCTCTTTTCCCTTCATCCTTTCCATCACCTAATTTTGGTCTCAATCGCGACATAATTGCAGCAAGGATTATGAATAGGAAGTTCAAGGCATTGTCCATCAGGCTTCAAGTAGCAATGGGGCACTCATGAAAAATGCATGTGAGAAGTAAAGCGGAAATTAAATTGGGCGTCAGAACAAACGGGAGGTTTCTTTTGCAATTCCTCAAACTCGGCGGGTTTCCCTGGGAGAAGAGAGAAGCCTGGAGGTCTCCGAGGAGAATTCTGGAAAATGAGGTTAAAGCCGTCGAAGCGTGGAACATATGCCTCCTGACATGACTGGCCTTGGGGCCTGCACCACTTCTCTTCCGGATACACTCTTCTGCAGACTTGCACCATGGGCTGAAAGGGGCGGATTTACAAATGAAGAATTACCGGAGCTAATTATGACCCCAGCTGGGAGAGGGTTTTCTAGGAGGAAAAATTGTTAGACGGTGAACCTCGAGTAATCACATCTAGCTACCCTCTGGTTTCTGTGATAATTTAATGCTATATGCTACCCCGTTTTGTACAGTCGGTTTTGATCACAGGGCAGTATTAATGAGGCTGCTGATGGGCATCTGGTTACTGTAGTAGTAAGTGAAATTGATTCCATCAACGCGGGCACCGCATTTATGGACCTAATTCCTAGACATTCCGACGTTTGACATGCTAACGAGCAACAGGCAATGATTTTTTTGTAACTGAAAAATTCAGTTGCAAAAACAGCAAGGACCTGTTGGAGTTATGCAGTTGGTCTTAAATCATGGTGCAGTTTTATACATTACTAGAAAAGATTCTCAACTCGGATGCTGTCTCTCATTCGGTCGTTTGTGTGTTTTTCCTCTCCTTCTTCCTCCTGGGAGAGTGGTGTGGAAGTGTGGTGGAATGGGTTTTGCAGTGGGGTGTGAGAGAAAGAGAGGGGGTCGGAAAATCCCCGAGACATTAGTGCCTGGTGGTAAGAACTTTTTTTGCAAAAGAATAAGGGCTAGAGATGCTGTTGAGCCATTGAAAAAAATTTGGGGGGCCTAATGAACCCTCATCCAGAAATGACCGGGAGTCTTCCTTGTATAATCCAGGGTGATGACGGGGGAAAAACAAGTGGCGGGGAAAAGCGATGAGAAATAGTCTAATCGATAGGAAGATTATTAATTGCCCAATTTGACCCGTCGCTCATCGGATAGGTTGATTAATTAAGTTAGCGGGTCTGGAGATGGGGCTTAACCAGGATAAAGAAAAGATTTCCCATTGCGCCCCCCCCCCCCCCCC
>KZ538125.1:94308-119491 GCA_000934665.2 Catajapyx aquilonaris
AAAAATGAGCACTGTGATTTACTGTAGTCAGTGTAGTGGAACAAAAATTAGCCCTACCGAAGTGCTCTCGATAGAGATGTTAAAAAGTCCAGATCGGTTCCGCTGAAGGCAAAAAGCCCGTGGGAAAGTCGCAGAGAAACTCAGTTGCCCGGAGAAATTGACTTATAAGGCAGGAATCGGACCATCGGCCCATAAATCCAATCGAAGTGCAATGGCAGCAGGTCCCCTCTTGAGTCATACCGATAAGCGCAGGAGTTCAGGTGGATCAAGTAAAATCCAGGTGAGTGCCTGAGGACATATGAACAAAAAAAAAGGACCTCACTCCAGCAAAATAAAGGAGTCTGCTTCTATTCACAAAACAAAGCAGGGGGTCTGACGGTACGGATTTTGATGTTACAAAAGCCTTGGCTTTATTATCTCACCAAGGTGAGTGGCTTGCTAAGGCCTGCTCTGGCACCTAAATAAATGCCTTGTAAACGCTAATAAAGCAGTGAAAAGGATCGAGGCGAAGGGCGCATTTTTCCTAAGCTTCAGCCAACCCGCTTCGTACAATTTATGCAAAATAGAATAGCCGGGCCTGTCATGCTAATCCTGTGGAATCAATAGCAGACTGCAAATGAGCAGGTTAAAAATTACCACCGGCGCCTGAAGTCATCAAACTACGCGTATGTGCAGATGTGATTATACCGAGCAGGAACATAACTCGTAACAAATAGAAAGACCTGTACTATAAATGAATCAGTTAGAAAAACCCTCTTACTTCGGTACAAATGACAAGAGATTGGATCTCTACCAACTGTCCTGTTTTAGTGATTGGGGATCGTAAAATGTCACATAGAAACTCTTAAGGAAGATTTAAGTGGCTCTCAAGTCTTTCGAAGCGAGGTGCGAAAAAGAAGATCCAAAGGACACATTATAGCCCCCATACCTTTGCTGCTTTTTTGCTCATCAAGGCTAATTCTCTAATTGACCCCCTTTGTTCTATGCCCTCCTCATTAATAAGCACCTCATCATTCAGGCTCACGTCATACTTTCATTTGGGGCGCTGATTATCATTTATCATAAAGATGCAGATTTTCTAATCCTTCACTCGCTTCACTTTGTCCAGGCATTACCTTTTAATTAAAAAACCCCCCCTTCATAAATGCCCGATGCAAAGGAAATATTTACAGACAGCGTAGCTTTTCGCGTATCCCACGGCCAAGTATTGATTTTTCTCTGGCTGCAGCAGCATTTCTGCCCGTAACCACCTCAGCCAACCTCACCCCCCCAAAACCCCTGACTAGTACCCACCCATCCGAACCCATCTACCCCACCCAACACTACGAGGATTTTGGCACACTGCCCTTCACTTGATCACCTAACTCATCTCTTATTTTCAACTCCTAAAACTCTGAAACTAAACTTTCAACCTATTGTTACCTGAGTGGAAAAAAGTTGCCTGCCAGGCTTGTTTTCCCATCATAAAGTTACGACCGGTTTTTCCCCACATTCATTAGGAACAACCAACCAACTTGGCACAGTTTCCTCCAAATGTAATGATGATGTGGTTATAATTAACCTGTCCTGCATATACCCCAATGCGACATTGATAAAAATGTCCTGAAGATAAGTCCTCCATGTCCTATGGCGCTATGGGAGCTTCCGAGCCAAGCAACCCTATCTTGAAGATTTTAAGTCAAATTTCAGAACAATCAGTATTTTTTCCACCTGTTGTTACATTGCTTTCACGTAGCCCCTAGGTTTTTCAATGCACGTCACATTTTTTGGAGGACATTATGTGCATTTTTGGATGCGAATCCCCATTACCATATACAAGCAAGGAGGAAGCGTCGACTCGGCTCGAGGGAAAAGAGGGTATTGTGCAGCCGGTAGAAAACCAGAAGCCATTTGGATCATTAAGTCAACGCTGCTATTGGCAGAGTGTGTTAACAGCCCCATTGTCATCTACTTAGCTGCTTCTCCTTTTCTTCTGCTCAAAGGCTTCCGGAGGCCCTTTTTTTTCTTTGCCCTATTTGCGCTACAAAGAATCAAGGCTCCATGGACAAAAGAGGAGTCAACTAATGGTTTGATCGCAAGAGTGTAATTAATGCGAATACTAAATGTGATGCTTGATATTTCGGCTCTAATTTGATTGGCGACGCGATTATTTTTAATAGATAGTAAAAAAGAGCCCATTGAGCTGGGACATTATTTGGTGGAAACGCACGGATTACCCAAGTGACATAAATTAAGTTTAGGTGTCCCAGATGAGCGCCATGTTTGAAACGATTGACGTAGCACGAAGCTGAGGTTGTAACTTTGAACAACATGTACAGACACCACCAAAAAATTCCTCTACATATAGAGGAATTTTCCTTAAATAAAGGAACATTCCTCTACATGTAGAGGAATCTTCCTCTACATGTAGAGGAATCTTCCTTTATTTCAAATATATCTGGAAAATTCCAGCCGAATCAAGCTGTGTCATTCAGTAGTTTATCCAATAGAGATTATTAGCCCAAGGCTTGACTGAAGCCAAGCAAGGGTCTGCTCCATCCTTGCCCTAAAGCAGAGAAAATCACATCGATTTCTTGATCCAGCCAAAGACAGGAGGGGCTTCTGGAAGTAGAGGAGCGAAGGTGGGAAAGAGTGATAATTTCCATTGATGCAGGAAATTAAAGAGCTTTTCAGGTGCCAACGCCAGTTCATTTCAGGGTGATGAATGCCATAGGGAATTTGGGATAGATGGTAGGTGTGCATCAGGGAGGAAACGGCTCCAGGAAAAAAGAAGGAAGAAGAAGAAAAAAACGTGGCGCGCATCTCTACTTACAATCGATAAGACTTCTACACGGCTTCGGATTGGCCTCCGGAAGAAAATAGGTTGGAATTTCTATCTCTGGATGGGTGAGCGATTACCTAAAGGCTAGGCTTCCTGTTGATTCCCGGTCTGCGCCGGCTTCATTGACGCACTGATCGACTTGGAAGTGGTCACGATTGGCACAAACTGGTGGGAAATCCAGAAGAGGTTCTGCTCCTACAGTAGCCCTTACCTTCCCACCATAACATCTCTTAGCCCCCCAGGAGAGAAGAGGGGAAAACCTTTCAGGCCCTCCTTCACTGTCCGTTCTCTGCTGGAATGGAACTAATCCATCTCCATTTGCCCCAGTGAAGGGAACAGAGATGACGGGCCTGCGTCGAAGACAATCATACCTTTCTTACTGGAATGCCAGCACAACTGCCGTCAGAATTTACTCCTTGATGGTGTCCAACACATCAACAACTGTCGCGCTCAAGGCAGTACTTGGCACCAAGTTATTGGGAGATAATATCAGGTCCCAGCAGGGAGGAAAGGGATTTTACAGGAGTTTTTAAAAGGCGAAAAAGGAGGCAATTGTTGGAAAAAAAATATTATTAAAAACTTGGCTAAAATATTGGGGTAATAAAACATAGGCGTGCCACATGCTTTTGACACTAACGATGTTAACAAATGTTCGTATTCTCGCATCCTTATTAATAAAGTTGGACGGCAGTCGTATCCCTGGCAGATATTTTTCATAATGAAATTTGTACTGCATCCCAGCTGTAAACAGCTAGGTCTGAAATATTGCGCCCAGTTGGCCATTATTAAATTATTTTCAGGTAATACTAGGGCCTTTGCCTAGCTGGGAAGCAAGAGGAAGCCATATTTCCCATCTGACCGTCTAACGCAGTTATGATAGTAACCATGGAGAGTTTTGTGATCTCCAAGCGGTCACTGATACTTAATCTTTGTTTTGGTCAAGTTTGGTGTATGTTTCTCTTTAAAAAACTAGGTGCACATGATTGTGAAGGTGCTCAAACAAGTTTATACAATTTCACGTTTAATTTCTACGAAACTATCACCCATTAACTATCTCATTAAAGTATTGCCGATTTGCACTAATTATTTTACTAAAATGCCCGGATTATATCATTGTTGATGTAATAATGTGAATGCCTGGTTATGTAACTGGCGTCCATCATTTCTCTCTATCCATGCGTATGCCTAATTGACTTCACAACCAGTGGAAGTTAGTAGCGTACGTGCCATGCTGGTACTGCAGGATGTAGGTCACTTTTAGTGTTGATTAGGGTAGGTCGTGCTAACTTTGGTCTAATTTATTCGGCATGGGGGGCGCTGAAGCAGAACCCTTGCTTTGAAGAGCATAAAAAATTAGGGTTGCTGGAACTCGCCAGCGGGTCTCTAATTTAACGGCGTGGAGGAAGTCCGAATGTAAAGACTCGATGTGTATAGCTCAACTAGATCATCCGAAGTTTTTCGAAGTAATACTATAGGTCTAATAGCATGTATAAATTTCCTCCGTTAATATTTTTATTTTTTAAAATATTTATTTGTATTAAGCATTACAAATGATGCCGCATTTGAGAGGACGCGGTCAAATATTTTTATTCAAATATACAATCGGACATTTTGGCAGCAGGTCTGAGTATTTGGACATTAATTTCTAGTTGGGGCTTTACGGTACATTTTTATTACACAAAAAATGTCTCTGTCATACTTTAATAATAGCTGACATGCAGCTGAAAGCCCACATGCAGCATTATTCCATTATTTTCGTGATATACAAAATCCTACAGTAGGCCTAACTAACATTCACAATTTCACATATTCCATTAGAGTAAATGTGAGTGTATCTTTACCAATGTGTTGATTGGTTTTGATCATTATTGATATTTTTAAATATGGTACTGCCAGAGATTTTGACTCTCATTTTGCACTGAGAGTGAATTTTATGTTCGTCATAAGTTCACTCTGAGTTCGAGTGCCCCACAGCACATTTCCCTTCTTTTTTTTCAACTTCAAGAAACTTCTGTAGTGTACATCAGTAAAAAAGAAAAAATATCTATATCGACTGACACGCCGCAAGGAGTTTCGTCTTATTTTCAAAGGTGAAGACTGTTTCTGTAGGCGAAGAAAATAAGTTTCCGAAGAGCCAGAGGCACCCGAGGGGCATAAAAAAATGTCGGTTATGAACGTGAAGCGAATAATAAAAAGGGAGTTGCAGCTCCTTCATCTTGCAGTGCACATCTACATTTGCTCTGCTGGGCCATGAAAATAGGTCTCCGAGACTTCCCTTTCTTCTCCCTTAGCTTTCTACCATGTTGGAAAATTTAATTAAGCATACCGAAACACGATTTTCGCTTAAGAGGATCCGAGCAGGAAGTGACGTCAACGTGGAACAAGGCTGGATCGCTCCAAGCCCATCTTTCTCCCTGTTTAAAATACATAACAGGCATTAACTTTATCACCTTTGTGTCACCCAGCAAGGTGTATGCGTAAATATTGAATAATTGTATCGATCGTGCAGTGCATTACCCTAATTAGGTTCCATCGTGCCATGCCGCCTTTTTTTATATACTCTGTTGGATAGCCCAAAGAGAGGCTCTTCTCTAGGATGGGTCGCGTAGTCGGGACACGAACCCGGGGCTTTCGCGACTTGAATCCCCAACAAGCCGGCGGGACAAGGCAGACTTGGTTTCTTGCTTGGTTAGCTCAGTTGAGGCTAGGGTTGGGTGGGTGGGGGATTGTATAGGAGGGCCAAAGTCCTCCAAGCCAAAAGACACTAGCCTAATTCCTTCAGGAAAAGCCAGTGTCCGGGGCAGGGTCCGGAGGCAGGCTTTGTGAAGGGCTTCGCGTCGCCGCAAAACCCCTCTCCTCTTTTCTTCATCAGCCCAATTAGACCGTGTTTTATGAAATGCCCCGGTTTGTCGGTTGCCAGGGCAACAAACTGGAGGGGGGGGATTGGGTTCTTAGGGCTTCTGCACCCGGGTCAATTTGTGTCCCCCCACTGCGCCTCTGCGTCCAGGACACTAAACTTGTTTCCTCGTTTCCTATTTTACGACTAATTGATTGTTCCCGGACGGTCAAGGGAACTGATTGGCTGCATAATGCAATTGTTCATTGCCCAGTCAAATTAACTACGTGCATTTGCTTGTTTTTCTTTTACCTGGCTCTATAGAGTGGTATGGGCAAGTCGCACATACAGGCCACTCTGGGCAAATAATAGCTGCAGGATGGTCCAGATTAATCGATCGTCCCTTTTGTTACAGATACTATTTACGCATAGAGCACTTATCTGCTCTTATTTCGTACTATCTAACAGTTTTCCTGGACAAATTACATGGTGCACAACAGTACACCCCAGTTGGAATGGTGAATTCAACACGAACTGGCATGAAAAAGAATCTGGAATATTCGGAGAACAATGCGGCTGCGAAATTAATGAAGGGAACCCGTAACCCATATGGTGTAATCCAAATTAACGCTGCAACAAATCCGACCATTTTGCGGTTTGTCCATGTATGGAGGATGATGTCGCAATAACGGAACAATTAATTGATGTAAAAATCTCGCTTATGAAATAAAACCGACTATTTCATTTCAGACTTCAGTCCTGATATGCCCAGTAACCAAAGAACCGTTTCCTTCCATGCACTGCAGCGCCATTCTACCGATATATCGGCCACGGTTTTGAAGCCTTTCATGTTGATGAGAGCTTACAGTGTGTGTATACGAGCGGTGCAGAAGGTTTTCCGGGAGGCTCACCACCATTCCACTGCGGTAGAAATAAAGTCTAATGTTGCAGATATTGACGATGCTACAGTGCAGGAAGCGAGGTGTAATGTAAGGCCTTCTGGAAGGGACGTGGTAGATCTCCACTAGCTTTTATAATGTTGTATTATTACCGCATTCCAGTAGTAGGCCTACTAATATTTGGCAGGTGAAATAGTGACAAAGTAATATGCATGAGCGACATATCCTATCCCACCAAAAACCTTTCTGTAAAAAAAAGGCCAAGTTCTCCTGACTGCTTGGCCGTCAAAAGTGGTGAGATCTGAAATACGGCCAAGTTCAACGTCGTTGTCATCCTATAGTTAGAAATGATTTTCGATCGACATGAGGTTTGTGTGTAGTAGTAGCTAAAGCAAGCGTCATCATCATATGGTCATGTCGGTTTTGTGGGAGAATTATTTGCAAAGTTTTCACGCCCACACTGTGCTTACTTTGGAATTGTGGGAATATAATTACCTGCACAAATTCTCAACGTTCGTCAACGTTACACATAATTATGCATGCCAAATGTGGCCCGAAAGTTCATTTAGGTTATGCAGGCAGAAAGGGGAGTTCTCTAAGTTAATGTGTGGGCCATTTACCCCTCTCACAATCCTGCCGAGAAATTCGACACGTCTCTCTGAGAGTGTCAATAATTTAAAGCAAACTTTAGCCCTCGGGTTTTGTTCCTTTCATAGTTGTTTGGACTCATAGCTACGTATCACGTATCATGTTTCAGTGTATGCTAGCCGCTTTTGTGGAGTTGAATTTTTGTTGAAGTACGCACACTTGTACACAGGAAAAATACTGTACTACACCGCAAAATACGAGCATTGTGCCCACTCATAGAGAGGGCAGCCTAGTTTGTTTTACCATCCAAACCTAGCCATTAGGTAATCAAGTTAGTGCACTCTGCAAATTCTGATTCATTTCACAAGCCTTTGTTAGCAGCAGTTCCAACATCGCGCGGTGCTTTTAATCTGGCGATACACTTAATGCACTGCAGCGGAGAGAATCCCTAAATTGAATAATAAAAGTCGCTGCATGCCCCGCCTCCAGCAACTTATTACGAGCCCCACTGGTAATATGTGGCATATTTTCAATAAGTTCAGCGTGAGCGTAACCATTTCTATGGGGAAAAAAGCCAAGTCCGTGCAGCGTGAGTTATTCATGCCGGGAGGTTCCCCAGGGCGAGATTTCATTGCTTATTTGGTTGTGTTTGAAGGCGAGCGTGTATGGTTGGAGAGCCATTCCTCACCGAGGTTGTAAAGGGAGAGGGAAAGGGGGGAAGGTGGGGGAAGGAGGAGCACATCATTTGAATTGGGCTGCTGGCAAAGATACAGTCGTGGATTTGGAACGTGACGGGGATGGGCCTTTTCCTCCCCGGAGCACCACCTTTGCAGGGCTGGCAAGGAGAATTCGCAGAGCACAAGGCAAGATTTTCCTCTCCTGCTCCGGACCTAAGGATGCAAATGAATTCCCCCAGATCTCCCTACAGCCGGGATCTGCCTCCTGAGGTGTTTATTTTCCTTGCTTAGCCCTGATGCTATACGCAATGGAAGGGTCATGGCTCATGTATACGGTGTGTATGTACTGCACTGCAGGTGTATTTTTTCAGGTGAATATTTGCTCCTGTTAATTACGTTTAGGCATGCGTGAACAACGCCGGTGATTATGTACGCTATTCTATGAACCGACGGATATGTTTACACTTTTTCACATTTAGTCCCTTAGGGCCTTTAGAGCCGTCAACAATGGCATACAGATATTGTTTATGTGCAGAAAAACAATGCTCAGCAATTCTGCGCAGATATACGTACATAGTATTTCTAAAATTCAAAATGTAAACTTGCACGCACGCGCAAGAAGAAGGTATCCGAGACACACCAGGCTATAATACGTATATTATTTCATAGGTATTTCTCTTTTTGTGGTTATTTTGAGATACGTACTTCAGAACGAATCTGGGAAAGGGAACTTAAGACATGAATTACGTAGGTGGGGCAGTCGGAGAAAAATTTATACGCTGTATTTGCGCGGTGATAAATCTTTTGAGGCATGACACACTCAACAATGGCCTACTCCGATATATCAAACAAAACTATTCCTTATTTCCCGAATTGTAGGTAGTTTGTGATCAAATTGTCATAAGAGGTTTGCATATTTTGTCACATGAGGGCAATCAACTCATACAAGGCATTAATATTTCAATGTTTTAATTAATTATTGTCCTTGCTTGAATAATAGACATTGCATTATTATGATTTTCATTCAACCACACCTCAGTAACTTGATTAAAATTATTTATTGAACAGAGCAGAAGAATGGAACAACTACTGCAATGCTAATCAGGAAAATTTAACTGCTAATTTTTAGTTAGGAAATCTAGCTAAATTCACAAGCTGCAGTGTGTATATGCCTGGGACAATGTGATACTTAGCTCCTCCCGCCACACGTCTACTATACATAAGTGTGTAAGAATTACTCCTGCTTTTGACGTGGACCACTCCAGCCTGAGAGGCCACAGTTTCCATGGTAGCATTAACTCATTTGCAATTTTGAGTGAGACAAGTGGAAGACACCCACAGCATAGTTGCAAAGATGAGCAGCGGTTTCGGTCACCCTTCTGCGTGAAAGGGCAGACGCTGTCCCTTTCCATGTTACGGCCCACATGGTAATTTTTAATTTCATTCGAGACTTGTCAGAGGACAAATGAAATATTATTACCATTCATAGGTCAGAGTAAATTTGGCATGGGACTGCGACATATCAAAGCAAACGTAGGTATTCTATTCATATCTGTTCTATCCTTGCACTGTCTCATTGACTTCCATCCCCATTCATGAAACCTAAAAATTATTGCATTTGTAGTAACCAAGGTAGTACAAATCCACCACTTGCTGAGGTAGTCCAGCAAAGTCAACCCACAAGGACGAAAAAAATCTCTTTTACAAATTTGCTCCAAGATATCCAATGTTGCATATAAACTTCTGAAGTACCGCGCACTATCGCACCCCAAATGTCCCATATACACCCAACCGGCGCATTTTTGAGAGGGGAAATGGCTGCAAGTGCCCCCCAGGCCAAAAGAGATCCACGATCGTGAGATCTTGCTTCCTCCGCTAAAATTTGAGTCAGCTCCCCCATGCATTTTTGGTGGGGTCAGGCCAAGTTTTACTGTGGCTGTTATATCGGCCAAACTAGTACATGAGTCCAAAGTGGCAATTGAGAATGTTCCATAGAACCTGAGTCCGGGAGCTCTCCGGCGAGAGGGCCAATTTCAGGAAGCCATCATCGCGGGGCCCAGTTTGTGGAGTCGTCTTAACCCCACTTAAGAGGTTTGGCGAAAGTGAAATGAACACCTGAGGATGAGAAGCTCACCTCCCAGCGGAAACCCAAATCCCCCTTCCGCACGCGACATGTTTATCACTCGAGGCTCGCTTTCCATGATAAGGGAAAGAGGACCAGATCCTCCCATCCTCCCACAGATTATTAACAGCCAGAACTCGGCTCACAGCCTTCCACATGGAGTCCACTCGCAGCCCAAATTGAGTTATTGACGCCAGCTGTTGACCAGGCTTGTGCTGGCACCGACTAATCACCGGCGTGCCGCTTCTTCGCCTTTCTCGACACTTTGCTACGGGTCATGCTGGCCACTCATGGCTAATTGTTAGGCCGAGCGTGAAAGTAGCGTTGATGGCGAGAGGAAATTGAATCACATTTTGGCACAGATTTTGATGTTAAAAATTGGGTGTCAAAATATTCTGAAAAATCTTTGGTCATTAAGATACCTTCTTGTACTGTATAAAGAGCAATCAACATGTTTTGGAAGAAGACCGGCGCAGATGCAATGTTAGAAAAAAATGTGGATGTGTGAAGAAGTTATGGGATGTTTACCCCAACACCTAGATTAAATGGAAGAAATTAGGTGGAAGAGACTCTGAGGGTCTAATTCACTTGTCGTGATTGGTAATTGAGGGTAAACAATAATGTTCAGAACGTTCTCACCAACTTCCTTCCTGGACTGAGGATATGGGAATGTGTACCATCCTGCAGAACAATGTGCTGTAATTTCTTTTTAGTATATACTGTACCTTATGCCATTTCGAAACCCTTATTATAGAAAGTTTCAATTATTACGGTATAATAGTAATAACTGAAAGTTGAAACTCATGTTGAGGTATCCCCAGACTATACAGCATGTCATGCCTGGGGGTACCTCAAAATGAATATGTGCCTCATTTAAATTGCATATTAAATACAAATCTGCTATTTAGCGGGTTAAATTACTTTTATACAAAAAACTCAGAGCAGTAAGGTGTAAGAAAACATTTTGTAATTACAGTAGCCCTACTTGTACTTTCCATGCATTTTACTTCGCATTAGAGATTAGGGGATTATAGATACTTAGCAGTAGTGTAGTGTTACATGTTAGAAGATAATGAGTTTTTTTTTTGTAAAAACGAGTACTATATGTTTATTTTTTTATACGCATACCTTATTAACCTCATTCCTTACAGCTCGCATCACTTTTATAAATAATGATGATGTTCAGTAGTTTATTAAGGAGATCAAAAGAAACAAAACAGAGACACACAAAGGTTATTTTAAGAAATGAGAGAGCCCTTTGACTTTGTTGTCAAATACCGGTAATATGATGGTCCAATATCAGCGTTAGAAGTTGTTTACGAGAATCGGAGTAGCAAAGTTTGTTCGGCATTGTAAATACAAAGCGAAATTCTGGCATAAGTTAATTGAGAAACCCGACCTGGGGCTGTGTGCTTAACTTTCAGCCGAACTACACAGTGGAGCAGGCTTTCTCCGTATCAGCAAACCATGGTATTTTACCAGTGGAAATCTTGCTTATGACATATCCGGATAAGGTAGACAAACCCAAGGCAAGTCCTTAGGGACAAAAGCGCCATTTGCAGCTGGAAGAGAGATCAGTCGACTTTGGCTAAAGGGCATCAAATATGTAAGAATCAGGCTAAAAACATATCCATCATCCACCGCCGTACAGTTGCATTTGGACCGCTCTAATATTCCATAACCATATTTGAGTGCCTCTCTCTTTCACTCTTTTTTTGTTGGCTCTGATTGTGTGATGCGGACTGCGGAATTTTGGTCCGAGCCAACACCCCTTTCGTTCCACGCCTCTTTGGAACCGCTTTGGACAAGTGTATATTGCAAACGGGGTGGGATATGGCCAAAAAAAAACTAGCTGGCTGCCACTAAAACTGGAAGAAACTGAGCGTTGCATTGTGATGCATTTCTTGCTTTCCATTATGGCGCGCTTGCAATCCAATATTTGACTATTGTACTCCCAGGATTGAAAGCGTTCCGTTTGACAGCCTTTGTTGCAGAATAATAGTAACTTCTAGCTCTCTCTCTACACTATGTTTTGCCATCCGCTGGCATTTGGTGCTCCGGGCGATGTGGATATAAATTATTATGCACGCGCAGCACTTAGGTCAACATGCGTTTGGTGTTTGGCCTAGGTGAGCTCTGAATTAATCATCAAGTTACTTCGGGGGCTTTGGTGGAAAAGGGGGATGGGACTATGTCACATTTTGCTCGTTTCGAATGAACATAAAAGATACACTGACATACACGTACGCGGGTATTCAGGTAACACACACCGCACACCTATTGTGCGGTCGCATCCTGCGTGTCAACTACAGATAGGCTCTGAAACAACAGGTTTTAGCAACATCCAGTGGAAAAGGAGTCACGACGTCAACACTCCCCGTAATTGTATAACATCAACGACCAAATTGAAAGTGGAGTATCTGGTGCAGCGTCATTCAAAGCAGCCCACTGAAAAAATAGTGCCAGGGAAGAGTGGTGAGGGCAGGAGTGTGTAAAACAAAAACACACGCTCTCACTGGATTTCATTACCAAGCAACAATGCCACTGATTGATCTGATGGCGACCAAGCGGATCCTGTCCCATTCCCTGTAAACACACCAAACCTTTCCTGACCATTTCTCTCGCACACTGCCATTATTGGTCTCATTTCTACAGCCGGGAGGTACCTTTTTTAGAGGGTCTGCTTCCAAACGTCGAGCAGAGTTACAGTACATGGCGGAGAAGAGTGAAAGGATAGGATCATGTTCAATATTTATGCAGGGTTGCATGGGGGCAGGAACTCTGCCTGAAATAGCCTACAAGGGCTCATCCTCTCTCTCGTTTTATTCTTTCGAGCACGAATCAGGGTTTGATGTCTTTCTTTTCCTAGAGGTTGGAGCTGGCAGAGATATTTTTGGGCGAATAAAAAAAGGGAGAACTAGCTCCGTTTCTGTCTTCTTTGACGCATAATCCCGCTAGGATTTAATTAGTATGTAACACTCTTTAATTAGCGCGAGAGGAAGGAGTCGAGGGGTCGGTTTTCCTTGCCGCTTAATTTAAATCCGACGAAAGTGTGGCGGGAAGATTGGTAGCTTGGAAAGCTCAGATTTTCTTGCAGTCAAACCCTTTGCGAAATGCATGTCTCTTGCAGCCAAGCCTTAAGTAGGATTGGAATTTTTATGGATACTCGCCAGTGCGATTTCGGTCATTTATTTTTGCCCAAATCTGAGTTTACAGCAACAACTTGATTTAAAAGCAGTTTGGGGACTGGATAAGTGCTTCAGATAAGTCGTACAAACTTGTATTATCAGTTAGCACTTTTTTAACATTTGAAAAGCCTTTTAAAGATTTCGCATAAAGCAAATTTGCCCTCTTCCCAATATCTAGCCCCAGACCGGTGTTACCTCTAACTCCTAAGCCATAAATCAACTTCTTATCCAGAAGTGAAGCAAAATCCGCCCCCGTATCTGGCATAGTTGGCCAATAAAAAAAACTTGCGCCCTGGTGGCAATCATAAAAGAGTGAAGGGAGGAGGTGGATATCACCGACGGTGATCTAACCCACTGATTGATCAACGATCATCTATTGAAGGGGGGAGATAGATATCTATTTTCCAACATGGTAGGGCAGGTCACAGGGGGACGAACTGAGCCGCCATTCATCCACAAATCGATTAATGCTCCATCATGGAAGACCTCAAGCCGCTTCCTGAAAACCTCTACCTCCCAACACATCCCAGCAAGTAATTGATAGTCTGCATCGTTCAATCGTGAGGCGGTTGCTGGGGATTTTGCCCCTGGCCCTTCTAACCCACTGTTAAATACCGGTAAAGGAAGCCCCCCCCCCCCCNCCCAGTGCTTCAAGATTTGATTAAGGTTATACCTTTTCAGTGATGGCATCGGATTTGGACTGAGGGGCGAGGACCTGTCTTTCAAACTGCGACTTTAGGGTCGAGGGATCTCGGAGGGTAAACCGGATTTGCGTTTCTCAGGAGGGGGGCGAGGGCGCCGAAATTAGTTAATACGGGAGTAAATATGTTCCCAGTCGACCAAACCACTTGAGAGAGAACCGCCTGATGATAACTTATTGATTTGAATAATAGCGCCTGGACGTGTGAAAAAAGTTGATGAGCCATAGGAGGTTATACCTTCCGCCATCATCTCTACCCCTGAAGCCATAAAAAAGGTGTATGAAAGGATTATAGGTGGCCACTTGAACCCCGACATTGTCCAAGTGCAACAGCATAATTCGAGCCCAATGAGCATGTGGCCAAGCACTTTTCGTGATGTATACCCTACTCCGGAAGCAATTGAGTCCGGCTAGCTCAGAAGTAATAACGTAATAGTATACCAGAGCATTGCAGCTGTGGCGAGTACAACCTTGGATTCTAGTAACGAATGCAACATATTTTCGTAATGCTCAAGGTGTTTAAAATTGTGGGGTTGAGTATCACTTTTATAGCAATGTCGTAGGCTGGGCCAGCCTAACACAAGGGGGTCATCCTCTCGCATACAGACATGTTCGTTAATGCTACATTAGGTAAATAGGGGACGGTATGTCGGCCGCAGCTAGAAAGTATATGATCGTGATTGCCCCTTAGAGCGAGAAGCTCCAGTAATTATCATGTCGGTAGTGCAAATACAATGCTCGTTATCTGCTGATTCGCATACTTGAAGCTAATGTGCGCGTAACAACATCACCAGAGGGTAATTAGAGAACGGCAAATGAACCTATCCAATTTGGTTATTCCATCAGTGTTTAGAGGCGGAAAAATCAGCTCGGTCAAAGATACTTTGCTATGGTTTGGGAGGAAACAAGGACTGGTATGTGGGTACACGGTAAATATTTACAAAAGTCAATCACCACCTTGGCCAGCGATGAAGTTGGTTGAGGCAGGCCAAAAACCAGATCTAGCGGCAAAAATTGGTCCCGCCAATTCCCCTTGATGCTTAATAAAAGGCCAACTTTACTTCTCCCAAAGGAGTACCCAATGTTGCCCAACTTGTAGTCTTGGGGATTGATATTGGATTTTTCCCCCCTACCCCTCTACTTCCTAAGAAGAAAGGAGTATATTTGGTCTTGGCTTGTTTCAATAGCAGCTAAGAGAGTCGCATTGGTAAAATGAAGCCTTTCAAAGGTCAAGCCCTTCAGAGGTTAATAACGCTGCTGCGACGATGGATGAAACGCACTGCAACCGTCTATTATACTACAAAACCCATCTCTTTTGTCATCTGCTTCCATTGATGTGCAGATCAAAGACCAGGTGTAGCCCTGTCCGTTCCCTCACACCCACCTGTAACCGTTCATACAGGTCAGCAGCCTTACTGACAGATCCATAGTTCTGGCAACGGACAATTTAACAGACGGCGGACTCATCCCAATGGCTGAGTCTCCCCCGGAATGACACGCGTGGTCGCCTCAAATGTCACGTACGCTAACACACCTACGCTCAAAAAATTTCGCCCAAAAAACGAATACAAAAAATGGGTCCGGGCCTGCAGGCCGAACCACTATGGACTAAACATCCGCAAATTGTCATCCCATACACGCGCCGCATAATGACAGCATCGAAAGGTTTAGAGTGTGGAGGGTGCTGGCAGTGGTAGGCCCAGGGTTAAAAATATTCATGGAACCCATTGATTCATGACCTCGTGTCATTTTCAGGACCTTGGACATTATTCGCCTTACGACAGTATACAGTAGAAGAAAAATCATCCCGGATATTACTGTTAGGTCGCGATTCGTAATGTGAGGTGGAACATTATGCATAAAAAGAGATGGATGGATATCCTGCACCTTGATGCTACGTGACTTTAGTGGTCTGGAATCCCTCGAGGCCGTCTTCCACGTCTACTGGGATGAAGCCGTCTTATCATCCAGGAGACTGCATGGCAATAACCTTCGGGCGCGCATCCCAAATGCTGCGACGAACGGATGGAGGAAACGAACGGGTGACATTTTTTTTCTGTGGGGTTACAATTTATGCGGACGAGTTTTACCCCAGGATCAGCCTGTTCGTATGACGGATAGGACAGATTATGCTTCCTTAGCAGGTTCGAGGACGTAACTTGAGGGGGGGTGGAGGAGGATTAGGTGGAGACGTCCAGTGTTGTCCACCCGACCCATCAGTTTCCCCAGATTTACGTCTAGGGAGATTCAGAGTTACATATGATAAGGTGTCTGTCAGGTATCAATGTCAGATTTCAAAGTGGCTCGTTTTTCATAACAGGAGACAGCCGCTCTGTCGCATATTGTATGCAATGCGGGATATTAAACAGTGCTGAACTCATTGTAAATTATATACGCTGGGTATTTTACACTGCTCATTAACGAGCATTAACGGTGTCCCTGTTTCGATTATGATATATATACGGCCTAATGCGTACCATGGGGTGAAAATATCTTCACGCGGGTATGATCCGGCACAAAAGGCGCGGGTATCTGAAGTGATCAAGAAATAACTACCCCATTATTGAAGCGCATAATCACCACGAGAGTGAAGCTGTCGGAGAAACTCGTAAACCGCTACAACGACCTTCTTTGCATTATTCGGTTCGAAGCAGTCACGTGGAAGTACATTAGCTATGGATACATAAACCTGTATCGCATTTCACATTCTACGACAGTTTTCCACAGTATACACTCTACACTGCAAATCCACATTGAAATTTAATGACTCTCACACTCATCAGTTTTACAACACTTTCACTGTCATTACCCCACAAAAATATATTTGACCCCCACTGAAAAAAGGGCATGTCTCACCTATAGATCCGGCATGTTGATCCCTAACCGAACCGGAAGTGTGGTCCCACCCGAATCCATCCACTAGGGGGGTAAAGGTGGCTAGACAGTGAGATATTGAATCCAATAGGCTAAAAAGGGGGTGGAGAAAAGGCGCAGAGCACAGCACAGAGGCCAGCGGCTGACTGCAGCCTCCCGGAGAGAGATGGGCCCAGTTTGCGGCGGCAGATGTGGCGCCGGCGCCTCTATCCGGGGCAGCACCGCCGCCGCCTCCATCCCTCGACCATCCCCAGATCTCGCTAAAACCCGAAGGGGGCCCGGTCCAATCGGTGGGGCCAGGGTGCCCAGGGAGAGCCGCCAGGGGACGAGGTGCGCCCGGGCATCTCTCCCCCACGTCCCTTTTGCCCCGGATCCGCCCCCGCCTTGGCTCCGGACAGCATCCCTCCCGTACCCCCTCCCACAGCTCAACGATCGATAAAGGGTGCCATCAGGCCCCGAAACGTAATCCCCCTACTTTTTTGTGTCTGGGGCGCCGCCTTCGAACATTGTACCGCCTAACTTGTATGTAGTTCGTGCACTTCCCATTAATACTGAACGGTTCAAAAAACAAACAAACAAATAAATGAAGCAATTATTATGAAATGAAAGTGGTTATAACACGCATGAGTGTACTAATATTATTAACAAGGAAAGTTACTATGTTCTTAAATGCCCTGTTCTCGAGACCGCACCATCCTCCTCTAAAATTAATTGCCGTAAGCACCGCACAGTCACATTAGTATACCACTTCCTTAATGCGTTATTAATAATGAACGAGTTTCCAACCTAGTAATGTGAGTCACTGGGCTCTGACGTTGCAGTTTCACGAATATTGCAAACGTTAGGTAGAATAAAAGAAAGAGAAAAAAAAAGTTCGATTGACCAAAGTACATTAGGCAAAGTTCTTTCAACCCTCCACTACCCAGCAACAAAAAATGGGAGATGGAAATTGTAGCCATCAGGATTTGAGCAACATTATTTTGCAATCCTGAAGCGCGGTGAACAAGAAGGGACTTCCATTTGAATTTTTACACCGGAGGCCATAAGGCACAGCTGCTTGGTGTCGCCCGAAACACCGCCTTCAAGATGCCCAGGATTGTATTTTAACTGCCCTGTTACGTTCCCGTCTATTTCAGTAGCCCGATACTACTACTGACAGTGATGCTTATGTACCCAGCAACATATTGTCCTCAAGTACCCATTACCCCTCTGGATAACCGGATTCGTCTCACACACTCCTGGAATAATCCAAAGTGTAGTAAGTATTCGAAGCGCAGTGCATGCGCCTCCTAGAATCGATTTGATTATCTTAGCAACCTAGGTGCAGGAGGAGATGGGCTGTGACTGCTCTTCTATCACTTGGTTGATGGAAATGAGGGACCATGACAGGGGTGAGTCTGAACACTTCCTATGCAGTAATCGAAACTGCCGGGGATAGAAGGAGAGTCTTCCTAGCCTGTAATCAGCATGCAGCTACATCCATCGTAGCGTCGCGGACGGCTTACGCACCGTAATAACGAGGTTCCGCTCGTCCGGCACATTTTTCATCAGCAAACGCGATATGGCCGCGATATCGAAAGTTAATTTATGGAAAATGACACCGCGCAGAAATTAGCTGTTCATAAATTACTGCAGCACCCATTTTGAACCTGGCTCTCTCTGGATCCACAGCACGGCGCCCACTTATCGGGACGGGCTTTGTTTTTCTTGGTCAGACTTTTTTTTTTTTTAGGAAAGGGGGGGGGNGGGGCAGAGGGGGTTAGCGTCCACCCAGGGGCTTGTGCAAGGGGTGATAGACAGTGGCCGGTGTCGCATTTGCTCGTGTCCAAATCGCAGCCGGGAAACGTGATTCGGAGGGTGGAAGGGAGCTTGTGCTGCCATTTACGAAGACAGAGGATTTTTTGGGGGGCCATACTTTACCTTTCAGGCCAAATTAATGTCGTATGGCATATGGGGGATATTTTCTCCGCTGGTGTCATATTAATTATGCAGGGTTTGACAATTGCGTGCCTCTCTTATTGAATAGTATGTAATGCGTAATGATTGTTGTTGAGAATCAACATGGTGGAGTAATTTATTACTAATGACAATGATGTTCAACATGACAGTGTAATTTCGAAGTGATATACGTATTGTTTTGGAATGATAATGGAGGAGTACTTTTCACTCTGGTTGCATATGCATAATTATGTACCGAGCGAACACCACCTGCCTTCTCAGACTCGGCTCCTGTGAACGTTCTACTAATTAATTTATAGTCGAGTCGTGCGCGGTGTGCCATTCTTCGCCAAAATCCAGTAGAGTTGCGCAATATGGGGGGCCTAACGACTTGTTCGATTGTCATTCGCATAATATTAATGTGGGGGTAGCAATTACTCCTACGTTTAATATTATCAAAAGGGAAGAATGGAAATAAATTGACCTGCGCTCCATATAGAGAAATATGTTGTTGGGAATTTGTGCAAAAACCGAGTTATGCCACGTGTATTTTTTTCTTTTTCCAAAATCGAACTCACCCTGAGCCCCAGGCATATGACTGAAATCAAACCACTCGCACGTGGTGTGTCAAATGCACTGTTAAAATCCGCATGATGGATCTGTACAGTTTACTACAGTAATAAAATTGCTGATATCATATTTTCTATGCGAAAAAACCTCTTGGTATGACCATTGCTGACGCCTTTGGCTTTAACACAGCCTCAATCAACGACGTCAAAAATAAATGGGGAGATCTGAAATACAGGAAGATCAGACAATAACTAATTCCGAGAATTAATATTATGCTGATCATACTGCCTTGCAAGAAGTGTGTGATTGACCTGGTTCACGATTCCCATCACCATTTATGGCTTTTGATTTTGGTGTTAGAATGAGTGTAATATATTTAATAATATTCTATCCCTTGAATTAATAAATCAATACACTATAAGATACACCTGTATGCGTTTTATATCCAGACGAAGTAAAACGTACATAAATATTCGACAAATAGCCCCATTCAACCAAATGAATTGCATGTTATTATCAATACTGTACTATCATTATTTGAGTGGTGTAATTATTCATGGCTAACATACATCACAGAACTTGATAAATTGCTAAATTTAATACATTTAATATTATTATTTTATATAATAATAATAATAATAATAATAATAATAATAATAATAATAATAATAATAATAATAATAATAGTAGTAGTAGTAGTAGTAGTAGTTTTATTTACCTGCTGGGCTTTATGGGCCCTTGTGCAGTTATTATGAAATATTGTTCGAAGAAAGCTGTACCGGTACAAATCGCGAATGAAATAAACCTCGGAAATAGCTTTCTGATTGACATTTGTGATGTTGATAATAATCAGAACCTTGCACTTGAACATCATCTATTAGAGTATGTCGCGTATTTAGGCTGCATTTGTGACCTGTAATCGGTCCAAGCACAGGGGACACTAGCACCTGTGAAAAAATGCAATTGGCACTTTAAGAAATTGGATTTACTGTTGCCCGCTACTGAGAGCAAGCACATTATCAACCATCGATCGACTGTTTTCAGTGGTGTACAGCATTGAACTATAAGAGATAATATGACTATTGTGGAAAACAAGGATGCAGTAAGTAATAAATAGCAAACTAAAAAGCTATTAAAATCATCAGGAGCAATTACGTTTGTGAGGAAGAGAAACATAATGATCTCGAGGGTTTTAATGGCTTCAGTGGAAACTTTCTGGATATTTTGTTACACGTAGCAATTATTCTCGAGTAGCAGTTTCATGTGAGCAGCTTATAATGGCTCTATGGTTTAATATACAGTAGTTTCTAAAAGTACTAATGTATGTGTGTAAAATAATATCATCATCAATTTCGCTTGGTTTTCTTATAATTAATTATGATAAGTCAGGATTACTCTGCAAATACTCTCAATGGAAGGAGTCCCAGCGATAAGTAATACGATATTAATTACTCAGGAGGCATATTATAAGAGTGCCCCAGTTCGTCAGAAAACCAGAAACATTTTCCAATTTGTCAGCAAAGAAGAGCGGAAGAAAGTTATCCAACTAGGCGCCATGCATCCATTATTAACCGATTCATTACCCCCGCCATCTTATTGGAGGATCATGCAAACTAGGCAGCAGAGTCTTTTGTTTGAATTGGGCGCGGACTTTTCATCAGGGCGAAAGATTTCTGGTGCCTCTCTCAGAATTATTTTCCTCCATGAGAGGCCAGCAGCAAAAGGAGTAACTGAAAATAAAGCCCACTAGACATGGCTGACTCTGCCTACCTACGAAACCGCCTAATCGATTATCGATGACGACTTTCACGGATTTATCCCATTATACCTTGATCAAATCCCAGCGAAGAGTTCAGGTTTCATTCTCTTTTTTTTCTCTCCCCTTAACGAATAAGGGTGCAGCGGTTTCCCTTAATCTAGGGAACCACTTTCAAAATTGAATATTATTTCCCTGAGTGGCATAAGCCAAAGGAGGAGATGGAGGCTTTCTTTTCATGCAGGATGATGGGGGTTACTGGGTGGGACTCGAGCTGGGCGTAGATGTGGGTGGAGGAAGGAATAATAATAGTAGATTTTTTTTTCTGGCCAGAAGCACAAGAGTCAAGTCTTTTCGCTCTTCACAATAGAAGCCCTTCACTATGGCTTCCACTTTTTTTCTGCCTTTTTCATTGAGACTCTGTCCTTTATACTTCGCAAGAGAACCAACTAAAGGCTCTGAATTACTTCAGCCTGTTAAATGAAAATCGGGAGACCGCGCGTCTTGTGTCTTAAAAACTTTTCACTGGGGACCCTGTAAAACATTAGTGTAAATCTCCCCCCTATCCTAGATTCGCAAATGGAAGGGGCATCTAGTACACATTTGCCATCGAGGTGGAATAATGAATGAGAGGAGGAAGAATTTCGGTAGCTAGGATCAGCTGAAATGAGGCGTCTCCTGAGGGTCTCCTTACCCTTAGAAAACGAGAGCTCGGAGGCCTCCCCAAAAACCTCTTTCCCAAGGCCTGGTCTGGCTCTCTCCCACCACAAGATTCTTCGTCTCACTTACCTTCTCGTATTTCGGATCATTTTGCACAGTGCGGTTCGTGAACCACAAGGGTGCACCAAACTTTTGGAGGCGCCAGGGAATCTCAAAAAGTTGTGTACGCCCCCCCGTACCTTACGGTATCGAGTTTACCGTGACACAACATGTGAAGAATTGCATGTGGTTTCGTTAGGTCAAAGCAATGTGCTTCGTTCCACACTGGAGAACGAGATAAATCCGGGGCGATTTATCCCCGAGCACTTTTCATAATGTGCTGCAGGGAGAAAAGGCTGGGGAGGAAAGAAAATCTGAGGATAGCGTCTCTTCTGGTTTCCCGGGAGGTAATCTGAGTCTCACGACTCTGACTCTGTCACCAATCCAAAAGAATAAGGCAAGAAGGGGGAAGGCGGTCTTTTCAGGTGCTGAGATAAGGTGCTCTGTCTCCCTCCCACCTAATCTAGGCTTTTTTCTTGGTTTTCTTCCTGGCTGAGCCAGCCCGGATTTCACCACTTTTTCTTACTGCGGAAAAAGCGGTATAGGCCAACCTAAACCTTGTTTAGATGGAATCAAAGGCACGCTTTCGTGTTAAAGCGACGGCATTAATATTAATCTACAATTGTAATTTGCCAGTCTTCTGATGCCGCTTTGTGTGGGCGTTATACATCCGTTACACTATACCCGAAATTCCTCCCTAATGGCGGCTCATGTTATTGATGTTATAGTAGATTATGTAGAATTCCTTCATGAAGTGGAGATTTGGAAGGATAATGCTCTAGTTGGCAGAGAGAATGGTATTACTACGGTTTGTGATTGAAAGCATATTAATAGTGCATTTTCACCTTCAAGTGTAAACATCACACATAGACTATAGGACAACACTTGCTGCAATATTGTTGACAATAACCTAACAGAATGTCCATTTTGGGAAAGGGTGCTCATGATATTGATTGACATGCAATATGTAGCCATTTTGCACTACCTTACGCAGCATTTCGATAATCAATATGGACCTCATTTTCGATATAAAAAAGCCACACCCCCATTTTCAAACGCTTGATATTTCCACACCAGATCGTAAATGCTTGCCCCCCCAAAAAATACCGGGCACTATAGAAAGGCAAGTGAAGAGCAAGGTCTCCCCAGAGAGCCTCTCTTTGACCAAATGAATTGAATTCCGTAACTCTCTCTACTTGCACTTAAGTCACAAAATCTTTGTCTCCGTTGAAGGAACGCTAGTGCAAAGTTTGGTCGTACAAAAGGGTATTGGAGAAGAGGATGCAATGGGAGGGGTTGGGAGGAAGGAAAAAAGTGGGGAGAAAGATTCGTAGTCTCCATCTGTGCCTTGTGGAATTATTGCAACCTCTTGGCAAACCCAGCCAGACCCGGGTGGACACATGCATTCTAAATCTCTAGGGGAAGGAAAAACCGCGAGAGGCGCGTATTTGGAAGGAGGGTAAGGTCTCCCCCCCCCCCCATCATCCCCCTTTCCCTCCTGCCCCCACTTTCTCCAGATCGAATATCCTGATGAGTTTGAGGAGCCACGCCTGGAGATAAGAGGGCCGTCATCTTGGTCCCCCAACGAAAAAGAATGCCCGTGCTTCCTGCTTACTCAAGTCAAATTCTTTCTCCTCTGCTCCATCCTCGGCACAGGAATTTCTAGCATATCTCTGCAGACTAGCGCATCTCCGGAGATGGCTAATCCGGACCACGGAGGGTTAGAAAATGTGACGAGACAATCTGCGATCGTTCAACAATATTAGGAGCTTGAAATCATTATTTTAGAATGGCAGCCGCTTATAAATTCAATGTGCCCGCTTGTATTGAAAATTACCATGGGAGCCATGGCATCCAATTTGCACCAGATGCTACAGCAGTTGTAGCAATTCGCAATGAAAACCTGTTATTGCCCTTTGTCGCCATTATGAGTCTCAATCTGTTCAGAAAATAGGATTCTTTCAAATATCGGTACCGGTATGGCTGACAGTCATCCTAAGAGCTATACTTTCAATTGGACAGGGGTGTTGTTGCGTACGTCTCAGGATGAATCATTTTCATCCTGAGCACCCTGTCCAATAAATTGGAGCATCCTCCGATTTATCATCATCATCCAAAATGTGACGTAACTCTAAATGCTTTATCCCGGAAGTGACAAACAGTTTGAATTATAATTATTGGATATCAATTTTAACTTGTTTGCACATATCCACTAGGGAATTGGAATTAAATTAATTGTCCCTTTGTTTCGGAGACTTGTACACCATAACGTAAACTGCATTATCAGACACCAATCAATTGAAGCCGTTGCGTGACAGTGAATTACCAACTGCGGACAGTTCGGACTGCTGTTACAGCCTTTCCCCGCCACTACGTGAATATTTTAGTGAAGTTTTAGGTTACTATTGGCAGAGTACGTCTGCTGGCACGTATCATTGATTATCTCCGTTCCAATTTGAGTGGAAACGGTGGAAAAATGCACTTAATGGAATTACACCTTGTGTCGACATATATTCACGGTTTTGTCTATTACCACTGTACTGTGTAGCGTGGAATAAAAGTCATTTCAGATTCAAAGAGGTAAGACTGTCACGAACAGCTCGTTTATCACAGTGCTTGGAAAGAACGCGCCAAAGTCGTTTTGCTCACCTGTGTCAACCAATGGCGTGCAGGCTCAGTCCTCTTGTTAGATGTGCATCCAGATGATAAGTGAGCGCGATCATCTAAAAGTATGTGAACTGACTTTTGTTCCACTTCGTGTATCTTTTTGTAATGTGGAAGCACAAAATAGCATATAGCAAACCATTCGGTAGTTATGCGTTGTGCTACTTCTTAAGTAGTCCTATGTCAAGGAACATTAGCATATCAAAGTGCTGCAAGGTTCCTTCTTTCTTTTATAGTAGTCCAGGTGCTAAGGGACAAATTTGACCCAAACTTTGCATTTTGTGACAAAAGTATGAAACTCGGTACACTTGTCCTTTGGACACTTCTGATCATATCTGGACGTGGAGCCACGATGACCCACCCCGGTGGTGGTCCATTTCGCAGGGTTTCCATAACTACCAGATGCAGCGTCCTTTTAGGACCTTGTATTGGGTGACAAAAACATGAAACTTGCCACAATTGGTCTTTGGACACTTCTGAACATGTCTGGATGTGGGGCCATGATGACTGACCCCGCTGTGGGTCACTTGCAGGGTTGCCAGATCTAACGGACCAAACATACATCTCTGCGAGGATCATGTGAATTGGGAGCTTGCATTCGGTGATAAAAACGTGAAACGCGGTACGGTAGTTCTTCGAACACATCTCAACATATCTGGACGTGGGGTCACGGCGGGTGACCCCTGGTGGCCTCGCCAGGGGTCACTATCGCGGAGTTGCCAAATCGAACATGTGTTGCACACCTTTACATGAATAAGGGCCTTGCATTCGGTGATAAAACACTGCTAAAA
>JYFJ02000606.1:0-119763 GCA_000934665.2 Catajapyx aquilonaris
AGATGAATGTAAGTTTTTTATGCAAAATATTGGCAACGTGATACACCTAGTATAAAATTTTATAAGCACCTACAGGCTACAGCACTAAAGTACTCTCGAGAATTACTAAAATCAAGAGATGCAAAAACCAAACATGACTGGCATCTGAAAATCTCCATATCCATCACTTTATTTAAAAAGAATTTTGAGAGAGCTTTGCATTACATTCTTTTATCAAATCCATTGCATTTTTATTGCATTCAAGCTGCGTTCTTCCTACCGCTGAATGACACTCCCCCGCAAAAAAAAGATCTAAATTTTTCTATCTCTGAAACGACAACATTCCAGCAGCGCACAATATTCCTCTAATTGAAATCTGTCCCGAAGGATGTAATTCCCCACTGAATATTTGCTGGTAGGTATTTGGAACTCCCTGAAATGACTGTACCGGATAAAAAAAACCGGGCGAAGACGAAAGAAAAGTAAGTTTTCCAAAAAAAAAAACGGGTCCAACTTCTGGGAGAAGGTAGGTCCCCCGGAAAAGAGGACCGTGCTGGGTCCTACTTGTAGGACACTGATTGAATGAGACAGTCTCGGGAATTACCGCTTTCCAGGTTTCCTCTCCGATACGCCAATCTTGTCGGGGGTTGAGGGGGGGCCGAGAGTTTCCAGTTTCTCCGTAATAAAAACCTCCCCGAAGGCTTGTGGCCGAAATGTGCTCCTTGTTGCCCGCGTCCAGGTCGTAAAAGGTCAGATTTCCGGAGGCCCAACAAGTTGCAGGCCCCTCCAAATATAAATGACTCGTGTCAGGCGTCCGACGCAGAGTTTTATTCGTTTTAAAACTGGTTGCTGCAATTTCACCACGGCGTTGTACGAAATAATTTTCCGAGTGACACCTGCTTATTATCACGTCTGGTATCTGGTATCTGGTATACTGTATCATGCGACAAAACGAGCGCATAAGGTTGACACATTATAGAGTTATCTTTTAGCAGGAGTTAAATTTCGCTAACAGTGCGATTTAGATAAACGAGATGTTAAGCACGTGATCTATGAGCTTAAGGATTGGGAAAGGGTTGTTATTTTATCTGACATATACGTAATATGCAGGGATCGCATGTTGCGAGAGTCGGATGATGCGGAATATTGGGCTGGAAAATAAGTACTGTAGTGTTCTGATAACGCTTCCCATTAGACTGGGTACCTGATGCAGTTGGCTTAGCAATATTTGAGTTTGTAATTCAGGTTAATCGCCAGAAGGTATATTTCATTTTTCCAGTTAAAAAATTAGGTCACCCTTAATTCCTGAGGGGTTGAAAGCTTTATTGTTAACTACGCCCCAAAAATTATTGCTTACAGTATATGGATTGAGTGTTGAACAGTAGTGTGCGAACTTATATTTTGACAATGACTGGCATAATAAGTTGCTGCTGAAATGTCCAGAGAGGCCAGTTATTATTCCCAAAAATGGCAAAATGCCTGATAAGCAGGTGTTGACATGTGTGCCACTTTTCGGCCACTATTTTCTCCCCACCTTCTGGCATAATGAGGAAGATTACACGAAACGCTTTCCTGTCACGGCGATAAGCAATCTTGTGTCCCAGACGTGCGTATATATAAGACCGGGCGTTCCCTGAGAAACGCGGAATCTCCCCTTCACTATATAGGAAAGAGCAATTTTCTCTCCCTAAATCCATTTAATTCCCGGCCAAGAGCAAAGCACCAGTCAAGTAGCAGAGTGGTCACGGCCAGATTAGAGCCAGCCATAATACCCATGTTGGTACAGACCTAGACCTCTTAGAGTTGGTGCTGCTTGGCCGAGGGAAAAGGCGACGTTTTGCATCTCTTTATCACGCCGCATTTACATAAGCCGGCTTTCGAGGTTGTTGGCAGGTTTTACCGTCTAAGGTTTTCTCCCCCAACCCACCCACCCCACCCACCCCGCATTGCATTGTCCCCATTACTATTCAAACCAGGCGACCAAAAGCTCCATTACTTCCCTCGAACCGTATTAAAAGTGAAAGCGAGCAGCAGTCCTCTTACAAATGGCCTGCGATGGCCCCCAGTTGCTCTTATTGCCACAACCTTCTTCGTCATAAAAAGCGACGAGGAAATGCGATTGCTGCCAAATACGCCGGACTAGAGAGGAAGAGGAGGGGGGAAAAAAACTTCAGAGTTGATTATACTTCGTAGTAATTTTTCTCTCACGGTTGGAAGGACTCGAACTCGCTGAGGATTCATGGTTAACTGGGGAATACGCTGATTTCCAGCCATTACTTGTCGCTCCTGATATTCCTAAAGCTCGGTTTTCTAGGAAAAGGGGGCTCTTTTTTTAAGCTGTATGGTGATCGCGTC
The DNA here is from genome assembly GCA_000934665.2 of Catajapyx aquilonaris. Taxonomy (NCBI): domain Eukaryota; kingdom Metazoa; phylum Arthropoda; class Diplura; order Dicellurata; family Japygidae; genus Catajapyx; species Catajapyx aquilonaris. The sequence goes on from JYFJ02000606.1 coordinate 2,335, forward strand.
GGAATAGTGCGATGCTCTATTTGGCTCCGTTTATGCCCGGTTACATTGGCAATCCGGGAGGGGCCTGAAGAGTCGAGAGTTATGGCTGGCATAACGCTCAAGGAGTGTAATCACTTATGCCCGTGCGGAGCTAAGTACCAGCACTTGGTCAAGTTGAGTAAGTGGCCCCAAGCATGTTTTGCAGGATTTATCAAAATTTAAAATGTTTTGCCCCCGATTCCATTCTGGGGGCTGATGAGAGACTAAATGTATGCGAAAGGGTTGGGGGGAAAATGGCATGTGGAATTATGACATTTTGCGCTCTGTTGTGCAGGCTAATCCAGGCGGATTGACCGTTCCGGAGCATGTGAATGGGCCAATATGGAGCACGAGTCGAAGTTTATCTGTGTGTATAAATAGTGGTGGTCTATTTGTTTTTTAAAAAAATGGTTTACTTCAGACACTATTTCTCCCTGGATTGCTTGCACTAGATGTGCTGGCCAGTTAAGGGTTCACTTCTGGCTGCTAATTCCATGGTAAACCGACGGTGTGTCCTGGTAACCGAACCGGACATAGCGCACCCCTAAGTTGTACAATCTGTGGGTCCACACCGCAGTGTGTATGCAAAAACCCCGGAATTTTAAAGTTGCTTACACACTACCCGGTTGCGCTTGCATTATTCATACCTTTTTGTCCGGGCCATCAATGCGCACAATAGTGCTCTACTTAACTTACAGCTCATTAGTAGTGTAACAGCGCTGCTTTGTATTTTATTAATTCATATTTGAAAATGTACTTTTAAAATTTGTGTTTATTTTATCAATATTTCTGTACATTCATGTAAAAAGATGTTGATATCGTTTTACGCGAAAATGTATTATGTGTAGCATATTATCATTAATGTCCTCAAGTCATATTTTTCTCCGAAGATATGTCAATGTTTTCTGATTCAGCCTGTAGTTCGCATTGCAAATTGCCTTAAAACTGTGAGAGGTTCATGAACTCTCTCTTTTTTTCCTCTGTAAAAGTCAGTGTAGTTATTCTGCAGCCACATTCCCCTCCCGAAAGAGGTCCTTTTTAGTGACTTTTGCCCCCCCCCTCTCTCTGACCGAAATTATTGCCCCGGCAATTAAGCCAAAGTATCCAGCGTATTGTTCTGGCATGTCTACTTTGAACCGAGCCCCCGGAGTCCTCAAGAGAGAGAGACTCCTGGAAGGAGAAAAAGAAGATTCCCTCTTGATAAGACTTGGCGTTCATTTTAGGCGGAGACCACCTGGGGGGTAGAGCTGAAGTAAGAAGCGCAAGAACCAAATTAACCATCTCAAGTCTCAAGAAAAAGGAGGCCGGGGACCTAACGATCCAGTACTGGGAATTGCCAATTTGTGTGTCACATGGAGTTGGGGTGGAGCTGGATGCTTGCGGAAAATGAGTCCTCCACTCCTGCACCCTAATACTCTTTTTTAGTCTTAAAAAAAAGTGGAAGCCAGATTGTTCCAGACAAACTTGNGGGGGGGGGGGGGGGGGTGAGATTTGGATTATGTTGCATGATTTGCGGTTGTGTGCTTGGGAGTTAAGTTGTGACGAATTTGCAAGATGAAAGGGTCGTGAAAAAAGTGAAGGAGAGCTAATGGGGTTAAGGAAAGGGAATGGCGTGTGTGCAAATCCTATGCCAAATCGTTACTGTAGCACAGTTTGAATTGTGGGGGAAATATCGGAGAATAAAAAAAACTCTCGATGCAGTGAAAATATTTCAGCAACCTTTTCACAATTCAGTTGTTACTCGAGCAATACTTCTAGCGTACATGAGAAGAACCGGGTCTGACTTTACAACGCGCAATAGTAGGGTCAGTGACGCCTTCCAGCACCGCATTAGGCAAGTTCAAAGTCAGATCCAGAGAAAGAAACATTTCTCCACAGTTCAAGATGGTACCTCAGAGGCCTATATCCACTGCGAAATGCAGGATATCTTTCCTTCCCTTTCTACTTTATCCGGGGCACATAATCCTCTCATATTGGGCATTAAGAAGGCGGACATTAACGTCTGAAGCGGGAAAGAGCTTTGAACGGCAGTTGCAGCTGATGAGCCTCCCCTGTTTTCATCCGAGCCCTAATCTCTCCCCTCCGAGCAATATTCAATATAAACGGGCCGACCCGACCAGAAAACGAGGTCAATGTGTTGTAAGGCTACTACTAGACAGAAGACAGGCCCAGGTTTAACCCCTTCTGCACCCTGACCTGTGGCACTCCATTTATCTGGCGCTTTTCATTACGACAATGCTTCTCTTCTTCCCTCGGGGAAAAGCAAACCAACCAGGTATAGATTTTAAGGGACACTTTGCAGTAGTTTCCGGGAGAAGCTTTCCAAGTTTTCTCCAGCGACACGAGTCCCCCTTGACGTTGTTGGGAGAGGGAAGGGGATAGAGAAACGTGCTCTTCTCATGTATTATTTACAGTTAACTCACGCTCGCCCCCTGCTTTACCCAGCGAGCTTCTAATTTGCTGCCGAGAGGAGTTGGGAGACTGGCCTTTTCAAAGCTCCTGGGACGGGTTTCAAATAGTTGTGCGGTCTCTGGGAACCCTGCTAATTGAGCTCTGCGTGTAAACCTGCAGCGTGCTCTACGGATTACTGTGGGAAAACTCGCAGAAATGCCGGTTCTATTGTGTATATCGAGAAAGTTGGGAGGCCCAGGTGATTGATCGTAACTGTTAGGTATAGTGGTCCTAATGCCCTCTGTAAATCTCAGGTTGGTGAAAAAAAAGGGGAAGGTAAATTCCACAGCAATTCTGCTGGCCACGGTTCAAATCAGATCAAGACCTGTATAGAACAGTAATTCAATTTACATTATAATGTATCATAGTTGTGAAAATCAGTCTACATACGAACAAAGTCACGGACAAACCAGAGAGTAGCAATCTAGCTGATTCGATTCCAAAGTTAGCCACCGTGCCGAAGTTTTTGGCGGATCTGCTCTGTAGAGAGTACTCTCTCTCTCCCTCCCCAAGATCTCCTAATTGAAGTGCGGTGTCATTGGGAGGGGTATGGGTGTCCGGAACATTTAATCGAACTGCCTCTTTGCCTTCTTCCCTCTATCTGGACTGGCAAACTGGAGGCTTGCTGGAAAATGTAATCTTACCGCACAAGTTCTCCGTCCTTCCTCCATGTCACGTGATGCTCGTCAGTGTCCACATGGCGCACGATGCAGGTCAGCTCGATAGTGCTCCCGGCTCGCAGATACCGATCTACCACCTCGTAACCTCTCTCGTCCACAATGTGCATCTCGGGAGCTGTGGAGAAAGCGAAACTCTGTAGAGAAACATAAGAGGAGGAGGAAAAGTTCTTCTGTAGATTGCTGGAGAGCGAAAGAAATGGTTGAAAGCAATGATAAATACTAATTCGAGACCACAAAGGGCGCCATGACACTTTAGGACAAAATAGCCGCTATTGTGATATTCGCTATTTTCTATTTAATCACTACAAATAGCATTCTCCACACTCTGAGCAAGCGGAGAGAGCTATTGAGAGCGACACAATTTACCAAAGAGTGAGTAATGCTTGTACCGTGCAGATTGGTCGTAGTTGAAGGAACGGAAAAAGGGGAGAAATAGTCGAAAGTGATCTGTCTTGATCATTCATTGGAGAAATCTGATTTTCACAAAAACGCGAAGGCATGATTGCACACTCATGGGAGAGAAAAAAATAATAATGTCTTGAGATTAATCGCACGCATTTCAAGCCGGGTTTGCTGCTCAAAGAGAAGAAAGTGGTCATGTATAGCATCACATTTGTATTTTTTTTGGTGCCGTGCTTGCTTTTTCGTGACCGATTCGTTCCCGTTTGTTCGCGCCCCTTTCTACCTGTATTTGCACTCTATTAGTGTTTTGGAGTGTTATAAAGAGTAGTGTGCAATTAATTGTGATATTAAATTAAGGCAAGTTGAAATAAATTATTAGTTCAAGCAATTTGTGTAGACTTAAAATATTTGCTAATGAATTTTTCTAATTCAAGAAAAGGAGCATTAAAAAATTCGCCCTGATTGCGTTTGTTATTAATAGTCGTTTAGTTACTGCCAGTAATATTCAGGCCGAATTTGTTTTGCTAAGTGTGGTGCTCCATTTGTAAGTAATTGTCTATAATTTTAAACATCAATATGACGGTCTGGAACTTAAGAGGGAGTCAAAACACTTGATTTTTTTTTAAATAAGAGGGGATGTTATCTTCTCTATTCTCCGCCTATTTGCCTCTCACCAATTTTTTTATCACAAACCGGCACCAGTTTTGCGCGTGTTACTGAAAAAAGTTTTCTGTCCACACTTTCTTCTCCCATAATATGTCCATTACGGTGACAAAAGAAGCAGAGAAGAAAAGGGAATTTCCACTGCAGAGGATTCCGAGACGTACAGGGGCCTTTGAAAAATCTTTCTTCCCAGCTGAGTTGCTCCACTGCATTTTTTTTTAAAAGAAGGAAGTTTTTTTTTGTGTGTGCACTTTCTCAAATGGCTCTCTCACAATCATTTTCAAAAAAACATAAAAGTTCGAACTCTGGAGGTACTTCCCAGTTTACGCAACCAGCTGCCAGCTCTGACAACAACAAGGATGGAAAAAAAACCGTTTTCCAAGTCGTTTTGTCATAAAATAAAAATACTCTGCGTGCGGATCCCGCTCTCAATTTGGATCCTGACGAAAAAATAGTGTACCGGCAAGGCTTTTTAGGAGGCAGAAACGATGCTTCTGACGACAGAACTGGGGGGTCCTTTTTTATACCTCGAGTTTGACGAGAACAATAGACGGTCAATATTTGTGGGGGGTAGACCTGGCCACAATTCTAGACCTAGTGACCACTAAAAACCGTGCCTTGATGGGTCCTCCGATGCCTCTTTCCGTACGCGTCCACTTTATTACGGGATAAAAATGTCCGGAGACCGTAAAGAGAAAAGTGTCATTTTAGAAGGGTGGAAGGGTCACCCCTTTCATCCGAAAAACGCTGGGCAGGGACCCACTAGATGGACAGCAGCTTGACCAAATGGACCAGAAACGAGACGAGATGGAGTTCGGAGTGGATATCTCCCGGAATGCTCAGCATCTTTTATCACATACAAATGACCCGCAATTTTTTGTCGAGGAAAGTACATGCAGAAAAGTATATGGATTTGGTTAGCAGTGATCATTAGGGCCTACTGTACGAGTACATGATTTTTTTATACGAACACAACCAAGTGCGCACCCACACTCACGCAGCTCCATTGTTCTGACAAAAAAGTTACTCCCAAGGAGCTTCTGGGGTTGGTTCTAGATCTGGAGACTTGGCAACTTCGCAGACGTAGGCCAATTTGTCCCCCAAGCGTAGCGTTGGAAATAAGTGCAGCTCTTATTTACCAGTGCATCCACTATTCAACGAACTTACGAGCTATCATTGATAATGCTAACCGTGTACGCTGCATAGTGTGGTGCGCACTCGGTTGCGTTTGTTCAAAAATTCAACTATAGTCTAGTATTCTTAAGAAATAGCAGTGATTTCATTATTAGCTTTTTAAAACCACAGTGACAAAATAGTAATTTGCTGTTTTTAAGTCGTGGTGATGAATAGCTGCGATTTTTGACACACTGTGAAAAGATCGACGGATTTGTTCTCGTTTCAAAACAGATTTCCTGGGTACAACGTAGTTAGAGGTTTTCAGAGGCCAGGCATTTCCCTCCTTTTTTTCAGGCCGATATTTCTTCATTACCTAAAAGCACTCGAGGCCCTCTCGCTCTCGTGTTGAGTTACAAACAGGTCGAAGTGAAGCGCAATTTTTTTCTTCTCTATCTCTCTCCAGCTCTCATCCACCGAGATTATCATCTTCACCCTGGGGTTTTAAAAGCCAGACGGTGCCATAAACGGAAAAGAAATTTTACGGTCGTTTTGCTAAAAAGAACGCTGAAGGCGCCATAGTTATGAAATATTTTGTTGTGAAATTAATATCCAGGAAGGAACTGACTAAACGAGCAATATTCTAGCTAACGATTTGTTTATCTTCACCTGCTCGTATCGATAGCCAAAAAAAAGTACCTCCTCTGATGGCCATTATTTGTTGTTGATGCTGTTGGAAAGAGTCCTCCCGGCGGCTATATCGGCGAGTGCGATACAACATAAGCTTTGATAGCAGCCGCCGAATTCGCAATCTAAATTGGGTCCCGGCTTGTTGCGGGCCGATGCAACACCTAGTCGTTTCGGGGCCAAGTTGAGCCTATTTCGGGCCTTTTCGAGCGGCAATTCCCGAGGATATCTGGTCGCTGGGTGGGACCTGCGCCTGGGTGCAAAAAAAGAGAGAACCGCAGCATAGGGTGCTGCATATTCTCCGGATGATATTCACAAGAGGTCCCCTTAACTCCTGGCCTGAAGCACACACAGAAAAAAGGGATATCCCGTCACCTCAGCCTGGGAAAAAATCGATCTAAACTAAGCCTATTAGTCGGGGGGTCTTTGTTTCAGGCACTTTTTACGTATATATTCCGAACCGCTTCTGAAAGATTTGCGTGCAAAATGTGGCTGCACTTTCACCAGGAAGCCCAGTAGGTCGCTCAACTTTATACCTTTTTTGTCGCTAAAAGTGTGCAAGGGCAAGAATTTGGCAGAAACGTCACGGGAATGGCCCTGAAAAGAAAAGAAAAAATCCCGGTTTTTATTGGCTTGCTCCCTCGACTGTCTGAAAGCTCAGGTAACGAAAGGATTTTCCTCGAGGCTCAATATTTGCTCTGGAATTGCGGGGGGTCAGATTCCGTCCCGTTTCTCTGGAATGACACTGTCAAATTAACAGAAGTGCCGGAAATATTTGGGCTTGGGCGCGTTTCGAATATTTTTTAAAATTTCGCAAGTGTTGCATGTTTAGAGATTCATAACATGTTAAAATTTTGTGACCGTTTCTAGACAAAATTGCAATAGTTGATGTTGGATTTGGCAACAAGGCTGATGTGTGAAGGATTTAAAATAATCCTAATTACCTGGCTTGGGAGTTAAACATTATATTGCGCATAATGCACGGATAGGATTATCAGAAAGTCTGAAAGCCACAATTAGAGAGTGGTTCTTGCGAACTGTACTGTACGGAGAGGCTTCATTTTCAGGAGAGCAGTTTTAGCTGCGAGGCTCTTTGCTGCTGCATCTCTGTGGTAGTACTACTGCACTAACTAAAATACTGGGCACATATATATTCTCCAGCTAAGGCCAATAACCCTTCCAGCCGGCAGGCTTATTTTTGGCCATCTGGGAGTGAAATATGCATTTGTGAACTTGTATACATAGCCCTGGACGCAAAGGCGGAACCGGATTACTGGACCTGCGGATAAAGCAGTTTTAAAACGTGGAGGCAGAAACAAAGTTGTTTGTCAGGACCGGTTAAAGAGGATGAAGAATTAGGCCCCAAATTTTTTTTTGGGACCATGAAAAAACACCGGCTCACATCTGGCATAAATAACGAAGAATCTGACATCTCCCGTTCCGCAATATTTATCTCAGTTAAACACAGCCACTGAACAAATTTTACAGCCTTGCTCAAGCTTCCAGTCTGTTTACATACTCTCAGGCTGCAGGAGTAAGGCACAAAAAAAAATCCGGGCAACAAAAACCTTGAAGTATGCCTCTCCCATCCCTCTTGGAAATGCAGGAATTTGAGGGTTAAAGAAATTGAAGGCAGATCCTGAAGTTGGGTGAGGCGTCTCGGGCGTCGCTTTGGAAAGAAAGCAAAAGCAGATTCGCTTGAAGGAATCCGCCTCGACTTGACGGTGATACCACTTCAACCGACTCCTTTTGCTGGAATTGTGAGGTCTCTCTCTCTCTCCTTCGTCTTCAGTGCACCTTTTTTTTCATCCCCCAGAATAACTCTTGCCAAGCAAGCAAGCACCCCTCGTAAGCCGCAGAGGCAGTTACTTCCATTAGCGAGCATAAACAACTCATTAAACGAGTTATCTGCCGGAAAATACCGTGGGGCAGGGCAGTATAGCGCTATGGCGTCTGCTCGGATCACTTGTGTTTGCAAAAAGCTATACAAAGAGCTGTACCTGTGACTCCCCAAATATTAATTTAATTTGGCCATATCACTGGCCATTATACAGCATCATAATATTATCAATGGCCTTACTGTACAGTACATGTCTACAAAGATATCAGAGTCAAAAGTGTGCCTGCATGGCATGATCCTTCTTTCAAATCAGCTCAAATGATTTTGAAAGTACGCTTTTTTTGTTGAAAAAACCAGGGCTCGGAGTTAGTTACTTTTGCACAAGCGTCACCTCCCACACTCTCCCCAACAGCTGAGAGGAAAAGAGCCCACCCCCCTTTTAGGATTACCATTTGTTAAAACATAATGGGCCTGTAAAATTCAGGATCGCCGACATGCAGTCAGGCCTTTTCGGTTTCCTGCAAACATTCCAACTTTACACTTCGGTATTACAGTAAAACCGTGTTATGAAGCTAATAAACCGAATTACGAATGCAGTGTCCTGAGCCTTATTCCGCAACACCCGGAGCACAAGTCGTGATTTAGAATGATGCACAAAATATTTTCTAACCAGACACACATTTTGCACAAATTTGAGGCATTTTTTGGCCACATTTCTAGATAGTGTGTATCTCTATATGAAACGGCCCAAACCAAAATCTCTATCGGAATCACATGTGCTGAGCTTTTTTCTGCAGCAACCTGTATGCCTAGCTGCGACAAAAATCAGCACACGTCTGTCCAAGTGACCTGGCAAAAGAGAGGCATTTGCATGCTGCTGGGCAAACCTCTGCCATGTAAAAGCCGGTAGACAACTCTTTGGGTTGCAGCAATCCGGATACCTGAAGCGTACAGTTCTCCCAAAAGCCATTTGCACGGTGAAAGAATCCTACCGGATAGAGTATAGGATGAATCCCAAAAAAAAGAGTACCCTACTGTGGGAAGGCTTACATTCCATGCGGAGTTCATTAATTCCACTTACGGCTTTAAATTGTCATCAAAGGTTGGCCAACTCTATGAAGAGAGTGGGAAAATTTTGGAAAATCATTTGGCAGTTTTTTTTGGAAAACCCTCACCCATTCAAAGGGGGATTTTAATAGACCTTATTACGCCGGGATTCATAATGAGCTAATGAAATAATTATGGTAAATATTTCCGCATCAATTAACTGTTACACGTTGTGTAAAAAATTCAATTTGCGCGCTTCCCCTACTCGATCGAGTTGTTCCCTTCCATTCATAGTGCGGCAACAAATTGCGTGCATGATTGGACGATTGTTGACGGTGTTTGTAGACAATTGTGCTGGAGTTTACACCAACTTTTGTTAAAAAGTAGGATTGTGCATCAGTGTTATGTGACAACAAAGTGGTCACTGTGTGTGAGAGCTAAAATTTCGAGGATCCGAGGCAACTGAGGCCATAGAATGATGTGATGTCACTTGATGCGTGGAAGTCTTCCAGCACGGTGCGGAACTAGGCTGCGAAACATCGATCCATTCTTCCTTGCTCCAAAACCCCTGGTGTGACCCCTAGAGGTGGTCAGCTGCTGGACTCCCCCCGAATAAATAAAATAAATTTTTCTGCCCACATTTCTTCGCCGAATCGTCGCACACACTACACAAGGCAGGCCCTTCCCGAGCTGACTGAATTCCAAACCATCGCCAAGTCTTATTGCATTACTTTCAGTGAAGTTGGAATTGGATCGTATGTCAACAGTGGAGGCGAGGCAGACCGTTTTGGAGGATACGCAAATACTCGTAGAATTTCAACTAGCACTTTAGAAGCGCCTCCCCGACCTGTCAAAGGACCCACTGCGATGCTCCAGAGAATCTTATCTGTCATTCAAGGTTTGCGCGAATATATACATGGGAGACCCAGAGTATATTCGAGACAGAAACACTAGAATTTGTGCTGAGCGGATTTTTCCGTGTGCAGTTTTTTTTTTTGGCAGCCAACCTTGAACCGCGCTCGACTGACAGATTTGGCCATTTGCACAAAAAATGAGGACAGACTATCTGTAGTACATGCCTACAATTCAAAAGAGGCGTCTGCAAATATGGCTAAATGGCCCATATTTACACGCTCGGTCCAGGAGGAGACTTTTTTTGCACAAAAATATGTGGCTGTCATACGGGCGATAATTTCAAGCCTATTTTTTTTGGAATGGGTACGTCGCTAACCGGTGGACAAAAAAATGAGGGCCTCGATTGCAGTCATCTCTGTCTCAAACAAACGGTCAGTGAGGCATCACATGTCCGAGCTTAATAGGCAATTACATGCAGATGCGTGAAGTTTGCGGGCTGAAATCGGCAGCTCCAATTACCAGCACGACATCGATCGTATCTCAACTGCCATTTTTTCATAAAACTGTGCATGGTTCTAAAACCACAAACGTATAATTATGTCATTATTACATTTTTTTCGGAAAGAAAATCAGAACTACTTTTTAAGAATCTTGACAGGTTGACATTGGTTTTATTTGGGAAGGAATGAGACGCAGTGAGCTGATGACGCGCATAATTTTTTAAAGCATATAAACTGTAGCCTAATGACGTAGCATGTGATCAATAAGCGGCTGCATATTTTTGCACAGTTTACTGCCTTGTAAAATAGCGTTTGTTTATGCAGCGTTCTAACGGTACACAATCCGATAAAAGTTCCCTTGCAGAAAACTTTTTTGCCTCCAGCTGTTATCAGGCAGACTGGAAAAAAGATCTCGCAGAAAAAAATTCGCAAATTCCGTCTTTAATGACGTGACACCAAAAATTTACTCCGTTTTTTTCCGCAACTGGTAGTGAAACTTGTTCAGACGGAAGTCGCCTTAAACCCAAAAGTGATGGGTGCATTCAGTTCATTGTTTTTTTCGGTGTTGTGATCTATCGAGCGGACACAGAAAATTGCGAGCCAAAGATGTTGATGGCTGCCGTAAGACCGCAAAAGGCTTCGAGAAGAATATATAATTTTTCTTGCTCTATTTTTTTTACTCTCTCCCAAGCCTATGATATACCAGCATGCTAAATGAAAAATGCACCACTCTGTCTCCCAGCTGGATATCACATTTCATTTCCAGAACTCGGGCTAGCAGAAAAGCAGACGACCTGCTGCCGTGTATGCATCTATAAATTTTTATGATAGACTTGTGCTCCTGCAGTGGCTATGACTACACCCAGAAAAAAAATAGCCGGCAGAAAAATAAAGCTACGGGAAAAACTTGGTAATAAAATAATGTTTGCCTCCTTTTCCTTTTCGGCTGAGAAAATGCCCGCTATTTGCAATTTGCAGAGAGTGATGTTGCAAAAAAAAAGAAGTCGGCGCTACTTGTGCGAACTTTTGCAGCCATAATAAGGATTGCAAGTTTTTAAAAGGGGGGCTAGGAGAAGAACGCCCTTGGGAAAATACCCACCTGCTTAATTTTGAAACGGTTCCCTAAGTACCTTGTACAGCTCAAAGAGCAACGGTAGACGTAAAAAAAAGGGAGTTTCTCTGGTGTGGTAAACACATACGACACTTCGGGGCCTTTGTGCCAAAATATTATGAATATTTAACGTACAGCCTGTTATAATAATTTGGAGCACACGCACATTTTGTCTGTGAATCCAGAATAGTCTACTCAACATCTTAAAGAATTGATGAAAACGTATTTATTAGCAGATCTTTTTATGCTGCAAAATACATCCACTTTGAATAAGATGATAATATTGAAGTCCAAGCATTAACAGGCATGTTCCTACGAAAAAGGCATCGAATCGACTCGACCCGCTTCGTCATCGGTTCAGAGACTCGGCAAGTCCCTTGTTCCCGAGGGTTAAACGCCGAGTGACTGTTAAAAGTCTAGAGCTAAATAGTTTTCCGATATAATGCCAACATCGGAGAGTTTTGTTTGCATCTCATTTGATTATCGATGCCCCCGACTGAAGCGAGGTTTAATATGAGTGTTAATTCCGACGGCAAAAGCCATGAAAAAGTTTACCACTGATCTCAGGTCTTGTGGAAAACACTGGGCTTGCATAGAGGAAAGTTTGGGAGTAGTCAGGCCCAATTTTAGCAACGGGCTTTGGAAATTTAAACATTTTGTGCTTCCTCAAATAGCTTCAAGGACCACACAGACCAATCGGGTGTATTTTCTGCTCTACGCTAAACAGATTTTTATCGAGGTTGACCTGATCTGATCCGAACCAAACATGTCAATCGGGTGCCCCACTTTATGCTAAGAAAAACTAGTAATAATAATGGTGCACCCTCAACTTGGAAAGCAAGGTGGAAAAACTCCTTATTGATCTATCGGGAAAGTGCAACTCCTGCAGAATTAACGACCCTCGTGCAAAATTTACCGCCCCTAAGAAAGTGAAACTTTTATTAATGTGTCAACAAAGTCCACGGGGTCTTCTGAGTAAAGAAGAGAGAGTGGGGGCTATCCCTGTAGGAGGGAAGAAGAAGAGGAAAAAAATCAATGCGGCGACACCACCCATTCACTCTAGCCCTTACCATATACCTCCAAAAGTGCTTTGGACGTTTACCACCACAACACGGAAATGCAAGCAAGTGCTCTTCTCTGTTCTTGGGATAATCTGGTTTGCTTCAGGGGGGTAGGTTGGAGCTTGGGCTGGTTGGAAAGTATGTCTACCCTCGAAAGTAGCTGCTGCACCTCGAGGGACCTCCGCCTCTGCCAGTGCCCTCCAGTCACTTCCACTTTTGGCAAGCGTCGTCGACAATCAAACACAACCTTGGCAAACTTTCATGGAAAAAAAAGTCGCGACACTAGTCTGCATTCATTGGCTGACCATGTAATGGAAAGGCCTGATCAGACCTTGCAATGATGGTACAGTACAGTACTGGTGGCGCTGAGAGCCGATCGCTGCAAAAAAAACGAATCGAAGCAATGTATTGCCTTTTTTTTAAATTCCGCCATGTGTCAAAATAATTTTTTTCGTTAAAATCACATTCCGGTTGCCCATCCTCCAGAAAACATTCCGGATGTAAAAGTGTGTTGACGTCAATGAATAACAGTTATCCATAGCTGTTTAAGCTACAGCAGCTACATATATCCTGTCACTCTTTACCTTGCAATTCCCTCAGCAATTTCGCGGGCCCGCAAAGGTTGTTGAATATTTTAGGATTTAATTGGGCGAGTATTGGATATGTTTGGTGGCTGCTCTTTCCTGCCACTGCGAGTATATCATGCTGGGGGGATGACCAAAAAATGGGAGGTCGGAGGATGAAAAGGATGCTGGAGAAAATGGGGAGGGGGGTAAGGGAAAAAAATATTCCCTGGAGGGTCGTCAGGGAACAGATTACACCCCTATTCCTGTACCTTCTTGGAGAAGGCGACGGAAAAATGGGGGCAATGGTGCGGTGGGAAGAAGATTGGAAAAGTAAAGAAGGCAGCATTGCACACTCGCCTTGCACCATCCTATCCGGTAATTGTAAAATAATATGGCATGTTGGCGCTTCAACTCCAAGCCACACGGAGGGAAAATGCGATCATGTTATTTTAATTGACCCGACTCGCAGGCTTCTGCACTTTTACATTGTAACATGAATAAGGCCAACAATGGCTCGTTGTAGATGGCTCATATTGGCATCTACCGTACGGTGAGCAGTAAAAAGTCCAGAAAATTCGTAGCACCTTGTTTCGTGCTGTTTATTGTACGGTATTGCCGCAGTACTCACACACCTTTTATTGCGATCTGAGGATGCGGCGTCTATAAAGCCCGTTTTTCTGACTCTCAAGTGCCATTCCTCGAAATGGGGCTCTTCTCAGTCAATACATTTTATCTCTCTCTCTCTCTCTTTTTTTATTCCACACTACCGAACAAGTCCTACAATTGATTTCTTTTCATGCGACAGCGCATGTGTCTCAGACACGCTAAATCCGGACTGAAGATAAAATGTTCTTTTCATATATATGCCCTGATTTGAAGTTTTGAGGACGAGCAGACAAAAGGACACGCTATCTTTGTATCCCCTCAAATAAGACCTCTGAACTGTTCCGTCACAATAGCATTCATAAGTCGCAAACAATCGCTTCCTTATCCCTATGTAAACAACCACGGATTATTACACCGGTTGACCCAGATTTTGAACCTCGTAGTTGACCTTCCGCTAAGCTTCACCCGAGTCATTACAAGCCCTGAATCTAACCATCTGCCACACAGCGTACCGTAAACGAACTTGTCCATTGCAGGGTGGAAATCGGTTTCCTTCAAACCCATCGGACTTGGCAATTACATTTAGAGAGGATAAGGTGTAAGCCTTGGCTCCTCCAGCAGAAGAAGCTGACCAAACAATGCCGGAGCCTTACAGATATATATATACTTCATGGAAGGGGCTGGTATAAAACGGGCGGGATTTGCCGACACTCCGGTTCGACAGATGGCTATGAAAGTCAAAGAGTCTGATATGGAATGCGGGATGATAATACGGGCTAAGGGAGAAATGGCTTCCCTGGAGGAAATGTAGGCTATCGAGGGACCTCTTACTTCCGATCAAGATTCGATAGCAAGGGGCTTGGATGGGTGGAGAAGCAGACAGTTGGTCCTTTTCAAAGGAGAAATCTCGGATGGCTTTAAAAATATATGTATCTGTGTGTCATCGAGGACACGCATTAAGAAGTACGTTAACGGCCATTTTTATAGCCTTCGTTTCGTTAGGAGTTGGAACTTTTTTATAGTTGGACTCTCTGCATGATTTGCATTGTAATTTCCAGAATTTTTATTTGCCATCCTGAATCGTAAAGGAGATTAAAAGAGATGCTCTCAAGCGGTTGGTGGAACATCAAAAATATTAAAATGTCTTTTTTTCGCCCCGTCTCGGTTGCAAAGGACTGGTCACAGGCTCTTTGAATTTGTGATGTGACAGAGATAGGTGGGATAAAAAGGGGATCGATTTAAATGCATCAATTTCCAAGTCACATTGTCATCCGTTAATTCCCGGGGCCCAACAGTTCATAATTGCTCATCATTGTTGAGCCCAGTTCGACAACTAAAATGGCAAATTCATTAATGTGTGATGCATGGCAAATATTGGCCGGCTGTCATTCCGCTCGCAATATTTGCTTTGAAGTTTGGACCCCATACTGGATGCTGATGCAACCGTTTTATTAATGGCAAAATATCACGTTAATAGTCTCTATAAAAATATTTAAATTAATTATAAACTTACCTAATCATGAGCAATTATTAAGAATGCAGCCGCTCCAATTTAATTTATTAGCTCAAAAATTGTTGTCTGGAGGAATTTTAGCTATTTCACAGGCTACGTAGTGAAATGAATTATTGCGAAAGATTTTATTATTGCAAAAATATTTTTGTACATTATTGAGAGTTTATTCATTTAACTCAGACCAAAACGAGCATAGCTGATGAAAATTAATTTTAAATCCAAAAATGGTTGGAAAATATGTAGAACTCAAATGCCATTATTTCAAAGAGTTTATTACAGGTTTCAACATCTATCGTTGTGCATTTGACCTCGCCCTCATTGATAGAGGTGTCAAATGGCGCCATCCTGTACAGGTATTTTTTTCACAATTTTAAAATATGCGACGGCATTTATGAGCACACGTGCGTTAATCCCACTTTGCGGCCTAGTTTTGGTCCGCACTGAAGCGTACTTTATTCAACCCATTTGCGGCGCCGAATACTGCACAAGTGATGATCCTGTGACCTCGTGAATCAACGGTGCTATAGTCACTTTGATCAAGAGGGCACTACAAAACGGGCTGCTGCTTTTTCCGACTCGACCAGCTCTCACAAAAAAAAATTTTTGTTGACGGTAACACCATAAAGCCGAACCATCTGGTCTGGTCGTTCGGAGCCAAATCGTTAAATATGGTATTGGGTTTGGGATGGGAGGGATGGACAAACCTGGACACGAACAGCGGTATTTTCCCGTGTGAACACCCGCTGAAGTTTGAATTTGTGCGCACCGAACTAAGCTTTATATTTAGCAGCCTGCGGTTTCGAGCAAAAATTTATAGTGCAGTGAAGCCTTTCATAATACATGTGTCCAGGGTTTTTTTTCCGTTAGAACGGATATGATCGCGTATCTTCTGACCCAACTGTTGATTCGATGATTGTTAATACTTGGCGTGAATTAAATCAGGCGGACACTTTTTTTCATGCGTCAAGTTGACCTCATTTACAGAAAACGTACCTCAACCTAACAATTAAGAAGTAAATTGTGCTGTCGTTGGTACCACGATTATAAGAAAAATTCTGATGCAGATCGTGAAACGATTCAGTGCGCTATTATTGATTGGCTAAGACTGAATTATTAACCAGGCTTGTCTTTCGGTCGGCAAACCGTCATTGAGAAGAGAACTAATTTGTCAGTAGACTGTTAGTCCTGCTCTCGACTAGTTGATAACAGATATTAGAGTATCAGACCTACAGATTATTTTCCGAGTGAAATCTGGTCGACATGATCGTACATTATGTAAAGGTTAATATGGTGCGTGACAATTATTTCCCACAGGGTAATACTGAGTAATTTAGGCAATTTGAACATATAAACACACAAGTAGTGGCCTCTCGCCTTTTGTGAAAATGTGTTTTCCCCAGACCGACAAATAGCCTCGTGATTGAACCTCTTTAGAATGCAATCGCCTTTTTTCGGAAGCACTCAGAAAAAGGGAGTTCAATTCCGTTTCATTTAAAAAAAACGAGAGAACTGTTACAGCATGTCTGGCCAATACTGCAAGAAAATGAGGTAATTAGGTCTGGGTCCAGGATTGAGTCCCATACCCTAATCTCAGGCTCCAGCTACTCGGCCGGAAAGGGACATCCTGCATGTGTAGCCATGCTCCAGCTACCATGTTAACGAACTCTTTTCTCCCGAATTAGCGTTTACGCCCTTGCGGCAAATGCACCTTGCCTAGCATTCGGATGTCCCGCTTTTTAAAAAGAGGACAATTTTTTTGCAATGGAGAAAGTATAGTTGGGCCGGAAAATGGTGTGGAATTTTGATAAAGTTGATATGTCGTGCTGAAGCTTCTTTTTCTGTCCCCGAATTTTTTTGGGAGGTCCAGCAGTGTGTGTAGCAGGAGCGAAGGATTCGGGAGCGGTTATGGATCCAGCCAACAAGGTGAAAGCTTGTAAAACCGAATTAGCCGGTAGCCGAGCTGGGCCATCGCATTACCTTAATCATGTCCGCATTGAATGTTAATGGGAGAGGTATTGTTGGTCTCTATAGCATTAATTGCGCCCGATTTACATGTGCAGCGCCGTATTGCGTCTGTGAAATTGTGGCATGATGCGCCATTTCCTGTTTTGATGGACACGGAAGGAAATCGCTGCTGGCAGTTTCTGGACCCTTCGAAAAGCATTTATATTTGCAAGCATCGCAATACCGGCAAATTCTATTTTATCCCCCGATAACTTATTGCTCCATAATCAGCCTCGTAACTTTGGATGTTTAGATTTGAATTGATGGGTTATCAGTTGCCCCTCGTTCATTTTTGATCGTTTATATACCACCCACCGCGATGAAAATGGCATATTGTCATTCGGGCTAATCCGGAGGGCTCTGGGATATCAACTTTTGAGCCCTGGCGACAAATTGGGATTAAACTTGACGACAGCATCTGGTAAAATTTTTAGGCGCTCTGAAGGTATATGGCACGTCAGGTAATTTCCAGTGTCAGTTCATGTTAGAACCGTGTAATTTTTCTGCGTGTTTATTGTATTCGTCTTTATATACGTGAAACCGATCATATTCTGCCTCATAATCACACATTTTTGTGTATATAGTCAGGAATTTTACCATTAGGCCTACTTGTTGGATATCGAACAGCCCTAACTGCAGGAGTTGATTCGAGTTAAGACTCAGAGTGACGTGGGCCAAATAAGCATACCGCTCTTAATCGCATTTTCTCTGAATTATACTCATTATCAATGCTCCCAATTTTGCTGCAAAAATTTTCGCGACTTTTTTTCCCCCTCTCCACTCCTCAGCTCCGAGTGGGCGCAACCACTCTCTACGCACGCATAAATCCTATGATAATTGCCATAATCTGGTTAAATTAATGAGGATTCACTTCTCAAAGTTTCCTGCCAGAGAAATCTACTGGGAGTTTGCTAATGAAGGCATTTTTTTCCCCCGTCTCTCCCGCACCCAAACCTTCCGGTCAAAAATGTGTCTCTTTGCGAGGAAGAATCTTCCATCCAACTTGTTACGAAAGTGATCTATGGAGTGATGGGATTATTACGCATTATATCCAGCTGTTCCTGCAGGTTCGATTTTCCCCCACCAAAACTTTGGGAGAGTGGAATCCGGGAAGCTTTTCCTATGTATTAAGTAGAACCCGGGCTGGTACAGGACAGAGATTGGAGGGGGGGGTTTTCGAGGCTCGGTGTTATTAATGGGCATTATTTCAACCATTCTGCGTAATTGAGGCCGTGACTTTGCATGACTGTCCTACTTGCAGGTGCCATTGACGTCAAAACGACGCCACTTGGTTCCCCTCCAAGGAAGACCACAAAGTCGTGGCTTGTCGCCCTTTGGAAACTCCAATTTCCAATCCCTATACGAATGAGAGACATTCCAGGGCTTGATTAATACTGCAAGCCGCTAAACCACAACCGCAGTTGCTGAAAGTCAGAATCACATACCCTTAAACCTTAAAAGACATTCAGGCCACTTCTTACGGGCAAAAATTGGCAATCTTCTAGCACACTTTAAGACAGCTGTGCCTGTAGCAGTAAAATGATTTAGAGTGTGACTTGTGACTAAAATAGTGCTGAGAGTGACAGGTTGATCTAACCACGGTCAATTTTGTGACAAGTCGTTCGTTATCGTGCAGATCGGACCTGATATGTATTGTTCTTTGCGTTACAAGAACAGATGCCATGTCGCCCAAGTTGATGCCTTTGGCAAATTACACCGCAGAGCAATTTGTGAAGGATTGTGCTGGGGGGGCTCGACAGCAGGCTTTTTTGACAGCAGCTCCAGGGGGGGCCACCACAAAAAATGCCCAATTTTTTTTGAAGCCAAAGCTGTGGTTTCGTGATGCATTACTCGGGGTATTATTCGCTAACATACAGAGCCCACTGCAGAAAAAGGAGCTTTGATTTATGGCCGCCACTGTAATACACACAAGAGTCTTGTTCCTAGGAAATTACCTGAGCACTCCATTATTGGGTAAATGAAGCAGCGAATTTTTTTTCCGTTTTTTTCTCCCATTGGGAAAACCAGAGAGTTTCAGTTTTTTTTCTCTCTTCCGGGAAAATCACTTGGGGAATGAAAGAAAAATGAATCGCACATAAGCCGATTTTTGCAGCTTGTATATGCCTGGAGGGGTTTTGAGACAACATGAAATTTCCTCCCCATTTTCTTAGCCTGCTAAGAACACGGCTTCATCTGGTTAGTTGGTGGTTTTGCCTTACACCAAAACCCCTTCCCTCTCTCCAAGGCCCCATCCTTCAATCCTGAACCGTGATAAATCTTCGGAGCGCGTTTAGGGAAATAATTCCCAGTTTCTAAATCAACCAAAAGTAATGTTTATGGTCTTAGCGGTATACTGAAAGCGCAGGCCTCCTTTTTTTAACATCCAAAAAGAGAGAGGGGTGAAATATTGGTAATTTATATTGTTGTCATCGGAGTTGAGACCTTGACTGAGAAGCAAGCAGGCAGGGACAATGGATGCTGGCAAACTTCCACCGAAAGTTTGGGCCTGAAAAATTTGGATGCGATGGGTTTGGCGCGATAGCCAAAGACCGTGAAAGCTAAGAGGCGAAGATCCGCCAACTTTTTTTTTTTTGCCAAAAAAAAGTGTGGCAAGACATCAGGTGGCAGAATATTTCGCAATCACATTGATGTATTACCAACCAAATTAGTCGTTGTTTACAAGCAATCAGACATGCAAAAATGTAGTTGCGTCATATTTTTTTGTTGTTTTCACTCCGCATGTGTATCGCGCCCTCCAGTAAAATAAAAACCGAAAAAGAGGCCCGTATCTGGTCCGTTTTATGTGGCGATTTGCACCAGGGCCAAGACGATCCATCCAGCAAAAGGAGCAGTCAGAAGCGGTTGGGTTACAAGCATAGGAAACGTATGGTCCGCGACTGCGAAGAAAACAGAGCAGAACTAAAACCCATTTCCGTCTCCAGAAGACTTCCACTGCGTTTGATAATAAATTTACACAGAGCGTGGCCGTCTCATCCGTCTTGGACGTCGCTTTTCCCCACTTTTAGGATTCGCTTTTTTTTTCTTTCCTTATCCGATGTATCCGACTCTTCTTTACAAAGGATTCCGTCCCCCCGTTTTTTTTCTTGCGTCCAATGACAGGGCATTTAAGTGAGTGAACCTAGTGAAAATCAACGGTCCACACTGTTATCTCCAAGAAGGCGAGAAAGGTTTGCAGTAAGGAAGCAAAAAATAAGCTAGAGGAAGGAAACACATTCTTTGTCTAGGTTATATACGTTCCTCTAATCTCAGTCTTACCTGCTTTATATACACATGGCTTGTGGGACATTTACTCTCAATTTTTATTTTTCAACATCCTTATGCAAGTCTTTTTACAATAGTCAAAATTTACCGCTAAGGACATTTCAATTGCTCATTGCCCGTAATAGTCGCGTTAAAGAGGGTCCCGTCACCGAGGCTAATTTCGACCGGACGAGTCCTCCGGTCTCCGTAGTTATAAATCGGCCAACGTGCTGGCCATATTTTTCGTCCGTTGGCGAGAAAGGATATGAAAATGAGGAAAGCGGCAGCCATAATTTGTAACGATCGCCACACGCCGCGAGTGGACTTTTCCCCGGGTACAAAAAAAAACAACCAAAGAGGACTGTTAGGGGAAAAGTTAAAATAAAGCCTTTTGATCGCCCCTTGCCAGACATTCCTTGCCCGTTACAATTTTGAGCTTGTTATAGAAGTGGTGAAGCTCGAAAAATACATCGGGAGAGAAAGAACTCCTTTTCCCCCCAGCCAACCAGAATATATATGTTCGTTAAGGGCCTCTGATCCCTTCGGAAATGTTTTTTTTGGAAGGCTTGGATGTGCTGGCGCCTCTAATGGGCCTGCAACAAATGGCTCTCAGGATGATGATTATAAACGAACTGGAGGGAAAGGGAGAGACGACCAAGCAAATGACATACTGTCACCCAAACAGGAGGATTCCTTACATGCTTGATAGATTCAAGAGGGAAATTATTATAAGTACGTACAATAGTGATTGGTGCAATTGGCTGAAATTAGTTTGTGCAGACATGTCCGGATCGGCTTCTAAACAGTGTGTAAAGAGTCTGGAATCCGTAACTTCACTTTGTGTACCTCTGGACCGTAAAAGAGAGGCGTTTGAGGACAATGGCCCGTTGATTTATGGATGAGGAGCGGTCAGTCAGGGGCTGGGGCCACCCCTAAACTGGGGCCGAATTATGCAGTGCCACCCGAAACTATCGGATAGGTTAATCTCTTTCGGGAAACCAACAGGTGCTTCCTGACAGGCGGAGAGGATAAGCTTTCAGAAAACTTGAGATGAGCTCACAGTAAATGCCCTTTTTTGCGGTCCTAGAATTTAATCCAACCTTCGAAGGCTGCGAGAGAGAGAAAAAAATCGGATTGCAGAAACGGATACGGGTCCAGCTTTGGTGCCAAAAGAGGGTTTCGCGAAACTGCTAATTCTAGTTGCAAAAAAAGAGATAGTTACTTACCTAAAACTTGTAGCTTCCGGTGCAGTCCTTTTGGCGGATGTGTGGACACTTGACACACATAAGTTCCGGAGTCGGTGAGTCGAACTTCTTTGATTCGCAAGCGCCAATTGTTGGGGTACTTGAAGTGAAGCGAGTACCGGGTGTCTCCGACGTACGTGGCTTGACCCACGGTCAAAAGCTCCAGGGTGTCTTCGTTGTTGCGTAACCACATCACCTGTCAGAAATAGCAACAATGTTACTGTCTATTCAGTCTTCGTTCTACGAGTATAAATGTTAAATATTTTTGCGAATCCAAAGTTCAGCTTCAAGCTTCGCAATTAATTAAAATGGTGGGAGGGAAGGGGCGAGCTACAAATTTCACTTGCAGCGTACTTTATCATGCAATAAAGTGATGGTGAATCATCGTCACGTAGCTCCAGGAGCTTTAGTGCTTCGTTTCTCACTTTAACTCTCGCATTTGTATGCAAAAAGGAGCGCTAATCTTATCGACCGGCTATAAATCACGCGGCAATAATAAGCGAAACATTTTCGCTGCTTCTGAAGGTAAAAAAGAACGAGCGAAAAATATAATTTTAAAAGAAAAGTTGAGAAGAAAAAGTTCAGTAACCTACACTTATTGTTTATTGCCTTATTCTGCCTGGATTGCGAATATATCCATAAATATCTGGGGTCCTCCGTTTTGCGGAAAAGCGAAATCTGAGGAGGCGAGAAATAACGCCATTTTTTTGGAAGATTGCAAAAATGTGCAGGCCAATCCATAATTGGGAAATGGTTTTTGGGTTGTCTGCGCACGTTTCTGCCAGGGGAGGGGGAGGGGGGTTCTGAGAGAATCCGTGTTTCCAGAGATCTAAAGAGTCTATCGGAAGCGAAAGGTCTTTCTCTAGATAGAAAAGCGCAGCACCACCACACCTTAACCGGAGGAAAATTACTATTCCCCGCCAAAGTCCTTTATGGTACTTGCTTCTTTCCTTGTGGTTATCGAATGAAGCCTTCGGGGGAAATTTCCAGCAGGAGAAAAAGAAACTCATGTTCCGTGTATTTAGAGCAAGAGAGGTTTAACGGGGTTCAGTGGAAAGGTAACAATCAAGCGGTGAAATGTGCTGAAATTTTCATTTCACTCTGTTAAAACGAGCTGAAATATCCATTAACTAAGCAGGTGCTGTCACTCGGTTTTGAATCTCATTAATATTATACAGCGATGCATATAGGCAGGTGATTTTTTTAAACAAATTCAATTTTGAGGTTTAATTCAATAGCCACCGGTGCAGGCGGGGCCTTCAACAATAGCCAGCAAGCATTATTATTTTAGGATGATAGATGTGGAGGTGGTGGTGTCTACAAAGCGATTTAAACTTCTCTCCCAACCCCACCCACCTCGCACATCAAAGGGAAAACCCAGGGCTACGTTGCCAAGTGGAACGGAATTTTCTTCCCCTTTTCCAACACATCAGGCTTCGCTTCAAAATTTGAAAGCCTGGAGTTAATTCCTTCCAACCTTTCCTTGCCGCTGTGAATAACTATTGAAACTTTTTGCAGGGAGAGCCCCCCCCCCTCTTTTTTTGCATTGCCTTGCTCCGTTTCCTACAAAAACTTTGAAATGAACACAATTTCGTGGCCCGTCCGTGTCCATCAACCCACACCTTTTGCTCTTTAGAATCCAATTAGTGACGCTATTTATTCTCGAGTGTGCGGTAATTGCTAAAACAGGACCGCGGGGCTACCCACCACTCTTTTATGTCTCCGGTAGTACCAAACAGTGTGGTGATATTGGACTAATAGTAATTGCCACTACTTCTATTCAATAAACAAGTGAGAAGAGTATAATTTTCTTTGTTGGCGTACTGCTTTCGAATGAACCTATTTGCATTACCGATTATTGCATCAAAGTGTCTGGATAATGAGCTGTGCAATTAGGCGGATTGCATTTACAGTACTCGAACTGTTTTGTTACCTCGTCCACCGTTGGACGTAATAGAACTTGGTGGACACTGTGTAAACGTTACTTAACACTTATCAGTAGGATACTGCTAGAGGCTCATGATTTTTAAGCTGAAATAAGAAAACTGTTAAATAGTACCAGTTAATATGTGTACTTTTATTTCACATCGACATTATTATTTGACTTCATCATATGTTATTTTCTGCCAACTTGTGATTAGTTCTGTTCACGTTTTTGTTGCTACTTTGGAGCGATACAGTTCTTGCTATTTTTAAAGTAGCATTTTCCAAATCGCTGCTAATATTCGACACTCCTTTGGCCAAAGGCATCCGTGTGGAAAACCTCGCCTCAAAGAATATTGGCGAAATATTGTTATCTCCGTCCAGGAGACGGAGCGGCGATCCGGTGACACCCTCCGGAAACCCGAGTTGCTCTAATGCACTTAGTGAGGAAGAGACTGACATTGTTGGATGGAAATCCGGAGAAGGGTTGGGGGGAAGGGTTAGTCCTCTCCACCACCCACCCAGCTTTTCTACACAAACTCAAAATGCGAGGGTCTCTCTCTCTCTCTGGTGTATAGCTGGGAGGCCTCCTGATAAATGACGCCCAGGTGCGAAGGCTTTTGTTTCAACAGAGTGGAAATCGATGGGCTAGAGTTGACCTGACAAGGAAGGATTGCTCTCTAGGATGGTGTGCGTCTCATTTTCATCACTTGGTATTTTTAACGGCTGTGTTTCTGACGGTCGTATTAATCTGCTCGTCTTTTGAGTCCCGTCTCCACCACGAGGTTAATAAGGGTCGGTTGCATATAGCACCTCTCGGAATTACTGTTTACGATTGTTTTTTTTTGATGTAGACATGTGGGGCCAAACCATATAATGTAGTGTCAGAAAACAACTTTTTCAAAGCGTTATCCTGACTGTGAAGCGCAACCTTTGCGACTCTCTTGTGCGCCTGGTCACCTATATGCCAGGATATGCTACTCCTGTTGGTTGACCCAGTCCGATATTCACGAATTGCATCCGAAGTTATGAGACACGCGGTAGTGTTTACGCTACTCTTTCTACATCAGCAGGAGAGCGTGTAAACTGTTCCAGGGTTCAAGGGATATTTTATGAATGTATGAGGAGCTGAAGGCGTATTCGCCCCGGGTCTTTGCCCCGTGGCTTATGCATTAGTCTGTGTTTATGGCAAACATGGTTTCAGGCTTGGTTTCGTTAATAGTCCAGCAGATTATGAAATGTTAATCACTCTGACCAAAGTTTTGCTACTTATAACTGTAGGTAACAAGCCATGACAATGAGTGTGTGTAATAAGTCACACAGCTCCAAATCTGCTATTTTTGGGGGGATTCCATCGATAAGTCGCTCCAGGGGTATTAAATCCATCCCCTATTGAAATATGGAGGCCGAAGCATATTCATTAGGCATATGTGCAGGTAGCAACATGAAGCCTTGATGCCTGAACTGATTAAAAAAGCAAACGCTGTAAAATGTACATGGATAGCAGGCTTTCAATTAGTAAAATACACAAAGCACTACCCCCCCCTCCCCCCTAACGCACTGTGTTGATCTGCTCAGCATCAAAAATGTAGGCCTCTTTTGGAATTATTCCGGATTAACTGGTGGAAGGCAACCCGGAAAATTCGGGGGTTGTGCCGCCGGTGGCGTCCTGAAATTTTGAAATAACCAATGGTCTGCAGTAATCTCATTGTAATGGTTCGTAACCGGAAAGCACGTGGTTAGTCTAGTCGCTTCGGGCCCGGATTTTAGACCGTGGTTAGAGAGTTCGATGTCCGGATCGGCTTAATTTTCTGGCGTCATGCAAAAGGATTCTGTGCGTATTTTTGGTCGCGTTCCGGTCGAGCACGAGTTTTAATCAAAAATCAACATTATCAAAATGACTTCTCTGATGTTTTGAACCGCGACCTTGCCACTCTGGTTGGTGCAATGAACTCTCACATACCGAAATGGGATCGGTGCGTAATTACGTTGCAAATTGCGTAATTGGCAAACTATCCATCAATATGTACTGCAACAGCCATGATGTAATACACTGACCGTATTTAAAATGGTGTAGGACTAAAACTGTTCAAATATGGAATGATTTCTGAAATCAATTGAATTGGCAAAAATGCATATGTTTGCAATATTGAAGGGTAATCGCTTCCCTAAGGTTCGTGACCGTCAGCACTCTGGCACAATCTGGCTCTAGTGCTGTGTGTATTTG
Organism: Catajapyx aquilonaris; assembly: GCA_000934665.2. Classification (NCBI taxonomy): domain Eukaryota; kingdom Metazoa; phylum Arthropoda; class Diplura; order Dicellurata; family Japygidae; genus Catajapyx; species Catajapyx aquilonaris. Next base: position 28,107 of record JYFJ02000606.1, read on the forward strand.
GACAAAACATTTTTGGCTAACATATAATTCATGTACAAATTACCATTCTGCATTTGTAGTTTACCTGCAGGATGTAGGAAGCTGTGGGAAACGACAACACGGACCAAAAATAGCAGGCAAGAGCTTATATACAGCTTTTCTCCCTCAGTCGCAGTCCAACTGAATAAATGACTAAAAATACGCTCACTAATTTCCCACTGAATTTGTATGACCTCCCCCATATTTAATTCGTAATTGAATTAGTGCCCTCTCTGCAGCCGGGGCAAAACAGATACGCCCGTATTACTGTGCGGTTCTCTGGCTTACAGAAACGTGAGCCCATACATTGCACTGTAACAGACCGCCCGCGATTATAGCCCCGGATGCAGAGCTAATCCTCGGAGTCATTTTTGCCCAGTAGTATGCACTGGATTGTTAAGCACACGGGCGTGGATATGGCAGAGGTTAACAATCGAGCCCCGACAGAATAATACGGTATAAAAAAAGAGAGCTTTTTCCAAAATCTCGAGTGCGAATCGTGACGGGAAAATTATAGGCCGTGCTGGGGTCGGCATGCCACTGCATTCCAGGCTCGAAACTTCCCCGGATGCCTCCGGGCTACATGCACAGTTCACACAAGTATATTTTTCTATGCGGAAAAAAAGGTGGAATTTTTGGGAGGGGGACAGGACAGGTTACTTGACGTGGAAGACAGGCCAGTAAAAGGTAAACAGTACGTTTCGTGGTGATATGTCCAAAGGGGCCAAAAAAAATTTGGTGGGTAACATGTGACAAGTCCAGCCCACCTCGTGTGTGCAAAACCGCTTTATTGTGATCTGATCGAACGTCCTGTCGCGCCCATGATCAAAGGGAATATTGCCGATAAAACTGTAAATAATTTTCTACCCCACTTTTTAGCGGGAGAGAGGATAGATTCAGGTCTACTTTCAATCCAGCTACTAAAATGTTGCAACATTGCAAATAGACATGGGTTATGCAGCTGAAACCTACTATTATACACAGAAATCATCAACAATAACTGTGAACCTCAATGGAATTTCAGTAATAGATTAATTACCATATAATTAAAAATGCTTTATTGGAATGTTGACTGTAGCATGCGAGGTAATTAGGATTGGCAATTTTGCAAAGAAATTAATTACATTAGTTACTAAGTAGCCACAGCAAAAACTAGTTTGTTGTTAAAAGCAGCTTAACAGTGATGAAACTACGAAATTACTTTTTTATGCCAAAAATTTATCTTGTTTTCAAGTTAATATTAGCGAACGTTACGTAATTGAAATTTTGCTTTTGTACTCGTCGCTTCATCAGAATTTTCTTGTTTTTGCATTCGCTGAGATTGTTTAAAGTTCAGAAAGTCACGAGAATATTATTAAATTAGGTTCTTCTTCAAGTTACTCGCCCATTAGGCCTATTGAAGTAATTGAGAGTAACAACATTTTTTTACCCAAGAAGAACTTGCATTGTTGGAGAGAGAAATTGTGCAAGTAAGGATTAAATCTTGGATTAAATATTTTAAAATGATTTGCCTACTTTCTTTTGCGAGCCTCTGGCAGAGTAACAATTTTTAAATACTCTTATGGTCGTAATTCATAAAAGCCCACGTTACAAAGGGAAGCAAAATTTCGCAGTTTTTTCTCTAAATTGATGAAACCTTCACACCAGGTTGACCTTACATTGTAATAACTATTTTAGCTAGTTTATTATTTATTATTTAGCCTAATAATTGCCACCTGTTACAAGAGACTCCACATTGCTTCAGTACCATGTAATTAAATCCTAAAACGAATCATTTCACGCAAAAATATTTTGCAAGAACCTCGCTTATTTGTATCAGTCTCCAGCAGTCAATCCGGACACGATTTGATTGAACACCTAATATCAAGCGCTGTTTCCCCAGAAAGGAACACTGCTCCTCTCGCCTAATGAACTAGGGAATGATACATCGATTACCCCCGCGTATAATTAATATGCGCTAAAGATTTTCCCCTCGCTTCCCTTCCTGCTGATTAAAAGCGTCAAAAGTTTTCGCCAACTTCCGGGGGGAAAGCATTTGGCGAAAAATTTTCTTGGCGTCTGAAGCTATTATACGGACGCTTTTGGGAGTGAGGAAACCTGGATGGGTATATAGGGTGAGTTTGCATCGATTTATTTGTCCTGGTTGAATGGCGCGGAGGGTAGAGAGAGACACCTTTTGATGGAGCGGTCACGACGAGGCCTGTGGGAACTGTGGTGTCCGGATCCGTTAGGGTTTCCGGGCCAAAAGGTGAATAAAACGGCTAAATCTGAACCTGCTGTGGCGTGGACGTGTCGCAACATGAAAGCTGATCTGTCGCCGTTTGAACCAGGGTTCAATGAAATTACTCTTGAAAATTTTACCACTAGACGCGAAACGAAGCGTTACACATGGAAAAAAAATCGAGCTCAAAATGGACTCGAAAAAGAGGGATTGAATGAAATTATTTAACTGCGACTTCATCCATCAGTCATCACAGGTTTTAGCGTGCATTCCTGTCCGACACACTGCGTTTATAAAGTTTTTTTTAAAATAAACTCTGCGGTTGAACACAACGTGAAAAAGTAACGTCATATGGCATGGAACATGTGCAAGTTTTTTCGGAGGAAAAAATTGTGTGGCAAAATTTATTGGCAACTTGCTGCTCAGATGTGAGTGCCTTGTGCAGTTAAAAACCACTTCAATGACCTATCAAAAAATGAAGAGAAAGTCCCCAAAATATTTCAGTATTTCATATTTGATTTTTTTTTAAATTGCCAATTTTTGCCATCATTTTTTCACTGATTATTTCCATTATTTAACTTCATCCTATGGTTCAAAATTAAGGTTACCGTACACACATTTGCTTCCAAGCCGTCCATGTTTCCTCTCCTACACTCAGCATGCAAAATTATGTCTTCTCACAATGTGGTAGCCCTCAATTTGGACACAAGTTGGGCCAAAACGTAAGCAGACTGTCAAGAGCCGCAATTTAGCCGGATCCCGGGGCGGCCCATGGGTGAAAAGGGGCCGCCCTAAAACGTAATTTTGATGCTCTTAGTCTGCATTACCTCCCAAAATGGGAGGCGACTCTGAATTTAGCCCCGCACCAATTTAGGAGGAAGACTCTCTAGGAAAGGCTTCCAAAATGTCGGTCGGAGGACGACTCTTAAAGTGTTTTAAAGACCGTGCGTTCTCGCTGGCTCATTTAAATTACAACAGAGGTACACGCCTCTAATTGAGTTTAAAAAAAGATTTACTTAAACGACGCCTTGAGTCCCACAAGCTAATGTGGCAATCCAGATTTGGCAACCCCGCGATGTTGCCAAACTTGCGTTTTAAACCCACATCATTGCCACCTCACAACCTTTTGGCCTGAAATTCAATGCGGATCAAGTGACCCAGAAGGTAATTCATGCCTCCAGACTCTTGTAACCCTCGTCATGCGTGCGTTTTACACCAGCTCTGACCACCTACCAAACCTGGTGGCCCCTTTTCAAAAAAAAGGCAAAGTGGAAAAGCAAACCCATACCCGCAGACCATCAAGCTTGCAAAAAAAAAGAGAGCGAGAGCACCTATCGCCTGGTCCACGTGGGCCATGCGATGGTCACACAAATCGGACCATTTCTCAAGCCCAAAGATAGGGGCTTGGACCGGGGAGGCTTATTCCCATGAGAGGAAAAGAGGTGCTTTTCCCCGGATGCTTGCAACCTGGTTCACTCGCGTGGCTTGTTATTACCTTGGTTACGATACGCTGCGGGAACTGCTCCCAGGGGCAATCCATTCCTCGACCTTTTGCAAGGGTTCTGGCCTCACAGTCAGATACACTTGGATTATTAAAAAGAGGCGGAAGAAAAAATATGTATGTGTCAGCTTGGAAAGATATTAATTCATGCATTTTTTGGGCTTTAGTTTACGCCCAATCCTTGCGCAATCAAGCGCATATGGGTTCTGTGACTTGTGTGCGATCGGGGACATACACCAACTGTCACGACGCCTCTTTACACGTGCACAACATGGCAACAGGACGTTAAATAAAGCAATGTGTCATTTAATATTCCATTACTCGCACTACACTGGCGCCTATTAGCCGGTACGCGCTGTTTTTCCCAATAGCGACAACATGTGATCAAAACGTATTACCTAATAGCGCGGGTTACACTGTGCGGTACATCCATGCAGGCCGGCCCTAAATGCAGTTGGGACATGTCCTTTTTTTCAGTGCTCTAATTGAGCTGCACGCGTCAGTTACATCGCTTCTTATTTAACAAACCATTTTAAGGTGTAATCAAATCGCAATTGAAAAATTTCGTACAATACATAACCTGATCGACCTATATTAGCAGCTAACATTTTCGATATTTCTTGACACTGAGTTGTTATCATTCTGTTGTAATGTTTCTTTCTTATTTCATAACAGCTTAAATTTGAGAAAATTTAAGGTGTATTTTCTGTGTAAAAATGTGTAATTTTCGTTCAATTTTATCACCTTTTAATTCTTTGTTACAGAGTGTAGCAAAATGCCGAACACGACTCTGCTTCAATTTTCTGTTTTCTCCTCTTCTTTTTTTGGAACTGGATGAGTATAGAAATGAGGTGGTTTCCGGGGCGGTGCCCCAATTACCAGTAAAGCAACATGTACTAAATGTGGGGAGGGCTGGTCAGCATCTCCAGGGTTAATGAGCGTGCGGTGTTATTGGAATTAGAGGCGTTGATTGAATCAGCCCCTAGCCGAAGTTGGGGCGTAACGAATGAAGCAGAGAGTGCAAAGTTTTTAGAGCCATTTTCACAGCCTCTTCTCTATTTTTCAAAAAAAGTGACCCAGCAGTCAAGTGAGTCAAAAAAACAGAACTTTGGATGTCCCCCACCACTATTTTTGAGCCATCTGTTGGGTTGGGCCAGACTCCAAAATGTGTTGAGGGCAACAATTCTGGGCTGGCGAAAATGGGGTCGTCCCCCCTCCCTTGCATTAAATATCGATTATCGAGTGGACAAGTGCGCAATAAAGTAAGTGTAGTGGTCATTAGGCTGAGCCGGTATTATTCAGGCAAAGTTTGCGGTCGGGAGCTGTTTCTAGGTGAGAGGATACGGCCCGCTCGTTATGAAATGTTTACGGTCCAAGACAGCAGCGGTTAGTGTCGCGGAGGGTTAGTTCGAGCCCTTCCGATTTTGCAACAATGGCAGGACGTTACTAGCTAGGATTAGTATCACAAAGTGTTATGCGCGAAACCTTCCCTAGAGAAAAGCACATAATATTGAATGTGGATCATCCCGGCTCGGAAGCAATAAAATTAGCACTGCTTAGCACCAAGAATTTCGCGAGTTAGTTTCACCCCTCCCTCCCCCCCAACCTGAATATTTAATCCGACGGGGAGGGGTCATACGACGTGACGTGCTAATTAGTTTAATAAATAATTTTACGAGCCCACCGCCGGGGGCTTTATCAGTGATGCATTGTCACGATTAATCCGAGTCGCAGTTGTGTGTTATATGCGGTTAGGGTCTGCTGGTAAAATATGTGCAGACCATAAATCGGAAGGAATGTCGCAACCCGTTAGGGTGAACCGCATTCCCGCATTTTTTTTACCCTTTTTGCAAACCCTTCCCTAGGATTAATCGGTCAACCCCTTTCGCGTGGTGTCCGCAAAATATCTTCGCAGTTGATTATGCTCTGCTGTGGTTAGCCCACCCGAGGCAGGATTTGGGCTATTATTAACGAGTATCCTCAGGTATAGAGTCAAAATGTCAGCCGGATTTGGCCAGTAGAACAGGCGTTAAATGTAGTGGACTGAAGGTGTACTGTACAACGTCTACTTTTTGACAGCAAAGTGCAGAAAGGCGAGATAAATAACATGTGCAATCAGGCCGTTTTTTTCCCCTCTCCAGCTATAGTGCTGCAGTGTGTAATAAAGAATGCAAATACCACTAATGCGGCAACACTAATAATTTAAATCCATATTAATATGCATGGCCTTATTCCGTCGGTGCAGAGACCTCCAGCTTTTCGTTTAATACTCTTAGGCAACCTCCAACTCTTGATTAATGACCATGAGTGAATCGGACGGCTTTTTGCCCGCAAAAAATGTGGTTTTGTGAGGCCATGGCGTGGTCTGTTCAGGATGGAGGTCCAAAAATTAGGGTGGGCCATACCTTCTCTTATAATATTAATTTCTCTGAGAGTCCGGATCTCAATAAATTACTCCAAACATAACAATGGATGATGTACCCAAACATTTCGACAACTAAATAAAAGAAATAATTAATTTTGAATAGCTGCTATTACTCTTAGTCAAAAATCACCGTTACGTCGTACGCAGTTCCAGTCATATTTTTAAAAATGTCTTCAGGCTGGGTAATTAATGACGGCGACACTCCGCACCAAATTCTTCTTTTCTTTGGTGGAATACAATTAGTCCGGAATGTGGCTGACATCGTTTGCAAAACTAATGAGAAGGCTCGAATCAATACTTGTCCAGATGGGTTTCTTTTCCATGCCAAAAAACTTCTTTTTTTAGCATAACTTTTTTTTTGCAGGCCGTACCACAGACGAGGAATCAATTACCGTTTGATGATCTATGGGGGCGTAATATACGAGCAGTAAAATTTGGACCATTAACGCCCCCCACCGATACTCGTATCGGCTAATCACACCCAGGTTATAAATATGCACATTCTTAAAGGGCAGGGACACGCAAAATCACTTTTGGGATACCCGTATTTTGACTCCGGCAAAAAGTGTCATCTATGTAGGCCAGGTTCAGACGAAATTTGCGTACATTATGCTTGCAGTGATGTGTACGTGAGATGTGGGTTAATCATCAGGTCTCTGGAGAGGGGAAATGGTCCAGCATGACTTTTATGTCAAAAAAAGAGGTGGATGGGCTCCCGGTTTTTGACACTGCGGGGTTAAAGTGCATAAAAGTGTTTGCTTGATAAATATTCAGCGAAAATCCGAGATTGGGGAATTCACGCTCGGAATGTTTAGCAAACAGGGATCACTGCCGCAAAAGTTTTACTTCTGATGAACGGATGGCGAATCCGACCTATTTTGCAAAAAAAAAAATCCAGGGTTAGCTTTATAAATATGCAATAGTGTTTTTCTCGCTTCATGCTGCTGCCATACCCTCTCTCCTCTTGTCTGAACCAATTTAATGGGCTTTTGTCCACGCAAGCACGGACACAATGGCTCATCTCGCCGCTCTGCTCACACACAGACACTTTACTAACGAGCTCATCCAACGCCCGCCAAAAAGACTGTCAATTCAATTATGACGTGTATTTGCAATTGTTTATAGGCCAGTGCAGCGGCGCACTTGACAAGCCCGGCAGTGACGTTGGTGACCAAACATAGTGCCGTGTCCAAAAAATCCGATGAAATATTAGTTGGTAGTCAACGTGTATCCGTCCGCCTTGGCTGCATTGACTGATGAGTTAACATGAATCAAAAGGTAGGGGGCGGATGTTATTGAGTGATTGTTGCGTCGAAAAAGGTGGGGACCGAATTTATCAGGCTTTTGTTGTGTTGTGTGGAAGCGTCAAATAATAACAAATGTCACGTATGTGTGCATGATATGGGAGGAGAACAACTGTGTATGGATTGGTCAAAGCTATGTTTGTTGTAGCTTTGTGGTTGGCATGTCCAGCAGTGCTACTGATTTTTCTGCATCACTATTAATCGGTTATTTAATTGGCCGAGAATTGTGCAGAAAAGCCATAAAAGCGAGCATTGTGGGCGATCTAGCCTGCGCAAGTAAAATATTGCTAATATCTCCTTTGAATATGACATTAAGTTGAAGCCTGTCAGTCAGTAAAGACCCACTTGACCGCTGGAGATATATCCTGGAGAGAAAAAGCGTCATCCAAAATGCGGGGGACTCGGGAGTGCATAAGCGGCTTAAAATCCATCACAAAGCTTGTCGAAGGCGGAAAGTTCTAACCACTCGGCATCGAACTAATCTCTTTTGGAAATGAGGCCCGCTAATTTTGCTATGAAGAGTTGCTTTTTTGAAGAAAAAATATATATATATACGTATTTCACCTAAAATCCTTGTGACCGCAGGCTTCCTGGTCTTGTAATGCACTACGTTGTTTTGGGAGTTGGAGAGAGGAATAAAGTGGAAAAAAAAAGATCTCTTACATTATTTTTGTATATGGTATGAAACTTTTTGACGCATGAGTGAGCTTGACGCATGGTGATTCATGGAGTATGCATATTTCTTTTGTATGATCATGATATTTGCTTATATTTCACGCAATGTACAAATATCCAGCGTTATTACACAGCAGTTATAATACTTCAAGTGAAGCATGCCCACCTTCAACATGTCATCTCCATTACAGCCATGCGAAATTGAGCCAAATTGAAGTTCCACTTTCTTCTGTCCGTATAATCAGAAGGCTAGAAAAATTTATGCCCTTTCTGTAAATAATAAATGAGGAACTCCGGCAAAAACCATTTTCCTGCCCTTGATTCCCCCTTTCTGAATATAGATTGGGCTTTGATTCAGACTCCCCTCTGGTATTAATTATTCCAAGATTTTGCTCCCCCCCTCCCACTAGACTTAACCCACTTGTGCAGTAATCCATTCAACCAGTCCCAGCAAAGTTATGCAACCACGACCAACGACTCTTTTCCCCGTTTTCAGACTTTGGCCTTATAAACCCCCCCTTTGATACAGTGTCGTGGTCATTGAGAAACGGCCCCATAGGTTTTTCAATTGCTCGCATGTTGGCCTCGAATTCCTCATTCGGTATGCATCCACAATAGCTTCTTAATAATGCAAGGAGGGGCTTTAGGAGGCCAGCGTGGCGTTCTCTCCATTAAGCCATCTCCAATGAAGTTTCCAAGTCCTTTTTAATCCCCAGGCAAGGGAGTAACTTAATACCCATCCGATACTTTCCAGTTGCTAAGACACAAATTTTTCATTACATTTTTTTGCCCCCTGTTGTGAAGCTGAGTTTGCAAAGTAACGATTTATTCCTAAGTGTGATAATTGTTGTTCAGAAAAAATTGCTCGTGTAAGATTTTTTAGCAAATATTTAAGATTTTTAATAACAAATTGCTGCTGTTGGAGACACTCGGAGCAACAACTTTTCAGTATCAGTGACAAAATCGCTGCAGGTTTTTAAGCACACTACTAGAAGAAAAGGGGCAGACTGAATATTTCAAAGAATAGGAGTAATTGCGGCACGGAATTTCCGTTAGTGTTGATATCAAATGGGAGGAGCTTCGACATGAACCAGCATTAAAGTGAGATATGGAAATCTCATAAGTAAGGTTCGGAAAAAACTTTTCGGTATTGCCTGCTGCTCCACTTAAGGTCGGATTAAGACCTTTTCAGTACCAGGGGAGTGGGCTTGCCTGAAAAATGTCAGCAAATGACCGGAACAGGGCCGGGTTATCGACAGGCCCGATTTCGAGGAAAAGGTGTCGGTTACAAAAGGCTAGTGACGTAATGAGGGAGGTGCCGCCACTCAGATTAAAGCCCAGATATTGCTCACCCGAATGGAACAAAACGCTTCTTTTTTTGAACGGCTCACTGGAAATCAATCGGAATCTAGATGTGTGGGTCATTAACCCGGACATCACGCAGAAACTGATCACGTATGTGTACGATACACGCATACTTTTGGAGCAAAAGCGAGGGAGGGCAAATATATGTTTAATTGAGCGTTTAGATGAATTCTGATTGTTCAGATATTGGATAGAGCCGATCGGTGTTGACAGTTACTCCCTGCCTATAAACAATGGAGAGTTTAGCTAAATTTCAGGAGATGGTGCGTGATGTTAAAATTTTAGTAACAGCAGCTGCTTTGCCTATCAGCCTCCGGCAAATAATGCTCGTGGCGTGTTGGCATTTTTGTTTAAAAAAAAACCGCAGCACAAATACTAACGTTGCGCTGCATGTGCCTCGACATAACTGCTCTCTTGATCCTTAATGAGACCACGCATTTGCTTGATTTTGATCACTCGGCAGTTTTTGCGGGAAAACAATTATACACTGTTGCAAGGCATATTATGTCTAACGTTCCAGATAGGCATGCATGAAAGCATTAATTAAGTCTGAACAATAAGTATATGCGACGGCGCCATTATTTATCACTCCCGATGATAATCTGCAGCTAGGTAGGTAGGGGGGAGCCCATGCATGCACTAAACCGCCATTAAAAACCGTTAAAAGAATTGGTCACATGTAGCACACCCAGTAGATATGGCCGTCATTAAAAGCATGATTAGTTAAACCTGCCATTTTGAAACGGGAAATAGTAATTTTGAAAGCACGTGTTTAGAAACATTGGTCCTTTTGAGCTAGGCCTAGCTTGTAACCGCCATTTTGAAGTAGACACATATCGGCCATTTTGAGGAGAAAACACAGGGAGTAGGGACATCGTCCGGTTTGAATAAGACACAGGGAGTAGGCATGGCGGCCATTTTTGACAAAAAAAACGAAAAGATGTGTGTGTGTGTCTCTCTTACCGTTTTATCGTGCAGCATTCCGACCTTGCAGTTGAGGTGGACCGAATCCCCGACGTGCACTGTGGTGAGAGTGGCGTTAATTTCGTCCTCAAAGTAAGGACCCGAACCGTGGTCATGGTGGTCGTGTTTGAAGACCGCCCCTCGGCCCACGTGGTTGGGTCCCCCGCCCGATGGTCCCACGGAGGGAGAAGACTCGTCCAGTGATGGACTGGCCCAGCGCCGGTCACGAAGACTCTCTGAAACGACACGATGATGGTTGGGTTGTGCATTCAGTTTTATCTCTAACCAGACCTGCTTTTTCACTTCTCTGTTGTTTGTTTTTTTCACCCTTGACGTCCTGCCACATGCGGCAGGTACGGTACGTCACTGCGAAAACGATTTTCGCCTCGCATGTCGCACCCTGGTTCCTGAGCTGGCTAAAATTACATGTAAAAGGCCTTTGCTTGGATTAGCATCTGGCAGTGTAGAGACACGGAACTCGATATATTTTGCGGCTCATCCGTCGTGGATCGGTGCGTGCCTTGGTCTGTCACTTGGTGACTTGGACAAGGGAAAAAGGGGGCCGGACATTTTGTGTGTCAGTTCATGCTAAAATTGGCACAATACCAGTACCCAGAATTTATAACTGAATTTTAAGCATCAGAAGGTGGAAAAATATTCACAGTAAGTTGGTTCATTTTTCAAAGGCAGGCTCTAATTTGCGGAAGACCTCCCGTGTCGTCCTGGATGATCTGTGCTGGCAGGGAAACGGGATCGAAAATGTCGCCGTGCATTATCGGTCCTCCGTCTGCTCTATATGCAATGCCCTACCCCCGTCCCCAAGTTTGCAAGAAGCAAAGTCGGAGGAAATGGAACCGGGTTTGCAGGCTACACCCAGCCAGCCAGCCAGCCATATACATATACACAGCTCTCCTCTCAAAGCATGCACTTCAACGCTCTTTGTTCTGTACCCACTGACAATGAAACGTACTTTGCTCCTGCGTGTATGCCCTAATGTTGATGTTGTGTGGGGTCTCCCTGGCACAAGCTAGTCAACTTAATGAAATACGCGGCAAGGAAAGGAGGGAGGGGAGCTTCACGATGCCAAGGAGAGATTCTGGGAGGGTGGGAACATGTACCTATTAGGCGAGCAGACATTATCTCGTCATCAGCCGGGACCCCATTGTTAAACCGCTGATTTGAAACCCAGATTACGTCAGTAAAGAGTCAGATAGGAAGAAAAAGAAGACCAATATTTTTTTAGTTCGACGCGCACACACAATCGTTACTAGAGGATGTCCCAGAAACTTGACTAAATTTGCACTCAAGTCGAGGGCTAATTAGGCTGGTTCAAATTTAATTTCCGTGCCACCACAAGTTGGATGGTGACTGTTGATATTGTTGCCGCCTCCCTCATACTCTTGACCATATACTTTGGAGTGGGATTGTCTTGCAGTTTAATTAGATCCTCTCCTATAGAAAAATCCATCGACTTGCACAGGGGTGAGTCTAAATGGCGAACTGTGGTAGTAGGTCATTCTGCTTGGTTGTGACTGGAAAATAGGTCGTCGAGGAGTCGCTGCGGCGAAATTATCGAAGTAATGAAGTGGAAAATTTTCGACTCCGGTGAATGCTTTTCTTCTGGATTTGAAGAAACGGGCGGAGAGGAGGGGGGGGGGGGAGCGAGGGGGGACATTCTGATTAAATTCTTCATGAAGTAATAAGTCATTCCTGCTGTTCGTGAAAGGACTCGGTCTAGGATTGATTTCTTCATGGACCAACGTGGTTTCTGGTTAAGATTGTGGCCTAACAACATTAGATTTAGTGATGAATATTAAATTGAGTCGCAATTGTAAGGTGCAACATGTCGTAAGCTGGCATATTCGATTTTTTCTGAATCGAGGTAATTAACAAGGAAAAAGAGAATAATTAGCACTGACATAAAGTGATCTTTAACCATATAGGTTCGTCATAGAATTTATTATGAATCAATATGCTATTAATGGTTCTACTTTTTGTGGATATACTTGCTTGAAATAAGTTGCTGTTTACTTTCATTTCCGGAGCCCAAAAGTGCCCAAAAACTACTTTTTCCGCGTTAAACTTTTCGCACATTTTAACACCCTGCAGAAGTGTAGTTGCTCTAGAGATGATATTACACATTTTTCCATTAATTTTAAATTTCAGGAAGTGGTTTCATGTCCGTTGTAAGCACTAATAATGAATCACGTTGTAATTTTAGACCATTCCCTTACTACTTGAAAGTTAACAATGCATTTTTAACAAAAATTAAAAATGTATTAAACAAATGAGCTAGGTGCTGTTGAGATTTGTTCACACAGGTGATGATTGTTACCTCCCATTTTGTGAGCTAATTTTTCTTGGATTCTCGGATTAAAATCAAACCAAATCGATTGAACATTTACACAAAATAATACATCTGATGTCTTCCTGACATGTGATTGTGGTCTCGCAGTTTAGGAAACACCCTGTACTCTTCACACCCACCCACAGCAGCCAAAACGTGCGGCCAAATCGATCCCTCGAATCAGCGCGTTGCACTTAACTGCATCGCGTAAAGCAGATTGGCAAGATGAATGAGTATTGGAGTTGCAGCTCCAGGATAGTCTCTTTTGCCTCAGTCTCAGACCAAGATCAGTTTCGAAATCGATGGTTTGGGGCTGTGGAAGTGGGGGTGTGGGGATGATTTCCAGCAGCCCTCCAGACCCATATAAGGTAAGAGAGAAAAGGGGAAGGCAGACTATGAGCGATTACCATGAAGCGGGCAGCACGGGCAATTTCCCGTTAGTCGACGCGACTATAAATCACATAACGGCAGCATTACAGCTGAGGAGACGATTAAAAGAAGCGGCGGGGGGAAAAGCCGGCTGTAATTTCCACGTCACATATTTTGATGGCTCCTGTTTGTTCAGGTCATCTTCTCCACACTCCGGCGCAGAACGATAGAAATAAATAGGAAAATAAATTCGGTGCTGTATTTAAAAAAAACGTTTTTATACAGGGTGTTTCAACTTTTTTGTCCGAACAGTTATCGGATAATTGCACATAGCTGCTCCTTTGTAAGCAGTGACTTGCAACCAGTGATTTGTCGGAGGAATGGGGAATGCGGAAAAAGAGGGTCCCATGGCATGTGTGACCCTCTTTTTTCCAGGCTTGACCCTCAATTTTCAGCAGGCAGCACGTATGCCACTTCAACCTACGATACGCAGGGAATATTCCCCGTTCCTCCGACAAATCACCGTTTGCAAGTCACTGCTTACAAAGTAGCAGCTACATGCAATTTTCCGATAACTGTTCGGACAAAAAAGTTGAAACACCCTGTATACGAATCGCTACTCTCAGTAACACTATTTGTCCTGTTAATTACTCTCTTTTTTTAACTTCAGAGAGTGAAAGAGAGAGAAAAAAGGGTTGGTCTGGTCGTGTGATTGTGTTTCCGGTCGGCATGCAATAGGTGTATAATTTGTTTTGCATACATCACGACCAAAGGCAGGGCAGGTAACGACAAGTGCCGTGTGACTGTTCCAAGCACGTTTCGTCGCATGAACACACGGAAGACGGACCTTCCTCCTAGTTGTTCCGTGCCTCCATATTTGATAGCTCAGAATGCAAACAAAGGTGGAGCTGCTTTGTTATGCATTGATTTATAAGCGAATTCCACAGTTGTGTTGCGCCATTTGGGGAGGGTTAGGATGGTATTTTTTCCGTGGATAAGTTCACATTTTTTTTGTAGCAAAATGTGGATATCGTGTTGCTATTTGCAGCTTCCACAATAGTTGCATGTGAAAAGAGGCTACAGAAACACAAAGTTTTCCTGTCGTAATTAGCAGGATTTCTTCCAAGCAGATGCATAATAAGTAAAGGGGAGACCACTTTCCATGTACGGAGAGGTGTGTACAGAAAGAGTAATATTTCAGGTGCCTGCATGCCCTGAGGTAATTAATTAACATTGTATTAATAAGGCGTCACTGAACCTGGAGATTAATTCGCCTATTTTTTTTTACAAAAATCAGGAGCATGAATCATTTATATTTCAGTTCAAGTTTCAATTTTTTTGCTCGGTAGTGCAGAAAGTATGAATTTTTAGCTTTTTTAAAAGCCCATCACACACCAGCCAGACAGAAATGACGTCATTGATGACCTACATTATCATTGCCGGTGTTGCCAGGTGTAATTAGAAGCTCGTTGACGCAGAAGAACCAGTAATTATGGTCATCGAATGAAGAGAAGTTTTTCACATTTTCTACAGCTTAGAGAGCGGCCAATTTCTAATATTTCATTTGACTTGTTAGGTCAGGTTTTAGATTACTGTTTCTGTCCACTTGATCAAACATTTTAATCAATATGTGCAAATATGACTTTAATAATTGATGTGTTGATAAAATGTGTAGACAATAGAAAATTCGGTAACGGTTTAAAATGTAAACAAATTGAACAACAAATTTATACATTATGATGCATTTAATAAATTGGGAGTGACAATACTGCTTACATTGATTAGATATTATATATATGATTGATTTTATGATGATGGATGGGAGGAATAGCATTAGTAAATGTGCGGACGAGGTGGTTTCATTATATAGCTAAATTTATAATTAATAGTGACATAAATACAGTCCATGCAAAATTACAATATTGGCCTATAACACGGATCTTGCGCAGTGATACAGATAAGTGTAATTACGTGTCTCATCATTAAGAATTTAATATTTACGTTGGTGTAACTGCCAGAAATTACATTATGCTATGGTGTTGTGAATGTAACTAAATTATGTAATTTTTCTATCCGACTTTCATGTGGTGCTTGATTCCCTGTGGGTTTGAGAACACAGGAAATGTTATTTTACTGCTCGGCGTGGTATCAGTTTCGGTTTGTTATGATATGGGAATGATATGGATTACAAGCATTTGTAAGTAAATTTTTAAATTTTTAATCATTCGAGTGGAGCCTGAAAGTACTTTGAAACGTATCAACACGCCCTTTTGCTTCAGGAAATTCCGTCGCCGGATAATGCAAATTTCATTATTTAACCCAAACGTGACACTTGATATGTTGTTGCCTGAAAGAGGGGGAATGTTTTGTCAATCTACCTTCAAGACAACAGCATCAATTTTAAATTAGTGAGTTGCATTCTAATCTGACTCTCGGTGACCTCTTTTCCCCAAAGATAAATCTTTTTCACTCTGTACACCATTTCACACCAATTTAAGGAGGGAAAAGTTGCAAATCTATAATATTCGCATTCATATGTTTGCAACTTGAGGTAATATGTTTCAGCTACATAATTATAATCGAGCCAATCACGTAATGTTTGAACTCTTTTATGTGTGTTTTACACTCGATTATTGCACCACTAAAATTTCTGAAATACATCGTATGCAATTACCACTTCTAGTAAAATCATGATGCTAAATTTTATTACAAATGTGTTGCAATTTATTTTATACAATATAACTGTTGACAGTATGTTGGTCATGTTGAATCAAAATTTGCTCCACATCACCTATGAAATTTAACATAACACGAAAATATCACTTCATTACATTACATTTATTGCATGCATATAATTATTATGTAAACACATAAAAAGGTAATGTTTACGCCCTTTCACATTATAATACTAGGTAACCCTCTTCTGCGCTTTGCGACACAGTTAAACACGCAGTGTTTGTTCACGCTCCCCAGACATGATCGCTTTTTTCCCCCCGCAAAAATCCAAAATTGGCGCAAGAGAACCCGCGATTTTCCTTCCATCCTTTTCCTTTCCCCCCCCCCCAAACGCCATTTTCTCCCCCATCCAAAGTTTAATTTTCCGGGCTGTTTATGCGGATTGACTGAAGGGATTTGCGGCGAAGCGCGAGCAAACCGTACAAGAATATTTGGGCAACTTGATCACTTTGAAACGGCGGTTGAAGTGTTAGCACAAATATTTGGGGAAAGGAAATTTCCGAATAAGCACAGACCCCCTCCCCATCCCCTCAGTAGTAGTAGTCCCTCTTTGATAGAGTGCGCATCCCGACTCCCGAGGGTTTCCCACGGGACAACATTGGGACGGGAAAAGCACTTTTTCATCGCTAATGTCTCTATTTGTGCCGGTTACTGGTAGGGGTAGGGTGAATATACCTCGGACATTTCATCACTCCCAGACTGCGCCTCAGGTGCTGCTGTCTATCCCTCGCAAGAAAGCCTCTCATGAAGAAGGATTTGCGCAGGAGAAACTTATACATTTTCATCCCAATTTTTTTTGTAGCGAGAAAGTGGGGGCCTAATGTGCCGTATAAAATAAATTTCAGTTGCTGCAGTGTTATTGACGTCTGAAGGAAAAAAATTTCGAGCCCTTCTGGAGTCGTTGGTGACATGCTCTCAATCATATACGTAAATGCGGTGTAAGAGTAAGAGAAGTTACATTTTATATAAAACATTAATATGTAAACCTGCATGCTTTTTTTAAATAAGAGAAAAATTCCTCCGGTTCTGTATTTTTTGTGCAAAGGTAAAATGATTCAGATTTTCGAGAATGGTAGCGTAGGGATATGAGAATGATCCGGCCAAAAGGCAATTTTCTATCCAGACTTGTTTGCAGTCTGAAGCAGGAATCTAGTTGGTCGGGATTGGCTTTGCGTATATCATAGTGGTTCCCATTGACAGTCGGTGTGAAATTGCACGGGTTTTCGACCTTCTCTCATTTCCATTCTCCCAAAGCGGTTTTTCTCTCTCCTGGTGGTGGCAAACTGGCGCGCCACGGTTTCATCTCTTGGCCCCGTTTTCCAATAAAGAAGGGGGTGAAACCTCCAGCCTCCGACTATCTTGTACCACCGACGCTCTCTGGGTCCCAGAGAGGCCGCAGTCCATTTGGAATTCTATTCCATTATGGGGCGGTTTATCCGGAGGGGGCCTGAATTTTGGTCACTGCGTTGACAGCCACATACTGCCAATATTGCGGTGCATAAAGTGATTAAGGCGTTTCATTTATCTCCCGCATGCAACACTCCTAAACCCACTAACACGGCCAATTTAGACCGTTACGTATGCTGTATGAGTATGTAATAGTTTCCTAACAGTAAGCCTGGTAGTTAGTTGCAGCTGATACTGATGGTACTGTACAAAATATATGAACAGTATATTTTGCACGAAAATAACAAACTATATTGTAAATTGTGTTCTGGTTGACAGCGGTTTGAAAATGTTTAAACCGGACCAAAAAATTGCGAATGTGCGCAAAATACTGCAGAGATGATGTGAGTGTGACACATTGTACTGTACATTGTTAGGTATGTCTGTTACCAGCCTCATTTGAGAAAAATAATTAGGCGAGTCCATCTGCAAGTGTCAGGTTGTTTAAAAGAGCCTGTGGTTAGTTGGAGGGCAGATTTGGGATATATTTAGCTGCTAAAAATTCATCTTCAGGTTTCGTGTTTGCAGGTGGCAGAAAAGCAATGCAAGTGCGGCAATGGAACTGTCCAAACTCATCCCACGGGGACAGTCCTTGCTTGGAAATTCCAGCGCAGGATAGAGATGAAGCCTTCATCCCCTGCTGAGTCAGGTAAAGTGCAATTTATTTGCATAATACAGTGGGCTTTGAGAACAAAGTGTGTCACATGCTGACTGATATTCAGTAACTTTTTTAAAGAATCACGGTTTTAGGTCCAGACTGCTTCATGTGACAGAAATATGTAGCAGAGTCATGACATATCTCTTTTCCACTTTTAGAAAGAGCAAACTGGAGAAAAGTTTTTTTGTGTGTGAAATTATGGGGCTTATACTGCAGCTGTCAAGCATAAATCCCATTTCTGCGAAGTTGGTGTGCGGTATTCAATATAAGCCCATGCACTGTACAGTATTATCGACACTGCATTATTCATCTTGCCCCTGCGACTATTACATCTGTGACGATTTCTGCAGTTGAGCTAGTCCCGTATTCACATGATTAATAATAGACATTTTACCTGGAAAAAGGTATAGGCAAAAGAAGGTCGGAAAGCTGAATTTAGGGAATATTTTAAGATACGAAATATATATCTGCGAATTTTTTCTTGCTAAATATCAAGGCTCGACAGGGAAAGGCCCTGGGCTATTTCTAATATCACACGCGAAAGTTTCATGCATCAAACATTCATTTATCATGAGGTGTTGGTGGGAGATTTATAATGTGTCATTTGGAGACAGTTTAACGGCTAAAACTTTTCCAATACGCCGAAACGCACTCGCATTTTCACATCTTAATATTTTAGTGTTTAGTAACTTCGCTGTAGTCTAGCTCTATCTTTCCATGATGACCTTTGAACCTTTTGCACAGCATTGGAAAGAAGAAAAAGTGCTAATTAGTTGCTAATCACACTGCATAAATCAAAACGTGTACAAGCGCCATCTGTCAAACACCAGTTATGCGCATAAATTTTCATACATGTAGCGTCATTAATCAGTGTATTATTTAGTAAACAATATGAATAATCATAATGTTGCGAAAAACGTCATAGTCGCCCGTTGTTTATTTAGGTAACAATGCTGATATACAGGGTGTATCATAATGTTTCGGACGAATTTCTGAGTTCTACGCATTCGGCCGGCAATAATGAGATTGGCACGATGGAAAAACACACCATGCCTGAAGGGGGAGGATCGGTTTACATTTAAAAAATTTTTTGGACCCACCCCGATGATCCCGTCCAATGATCAAAGGGTATATTTCCAGACGAAGCAAGTCGCCAAACAAAGTTCTTGTTTCAATATTTGAAATGATGGTGCGCCGGAGTTGTTTCTGCTCGATTTGCGAGCCTGCAATTAAAACTAATTTAGCGGGGGTGTCCGGGGTTGCAAATGTGTATGTGTGTTCGGAATAATATCGCCGGAAAGTAATCGGCTTCCGGGTACATTGCCTGGAAAGGAAAACCTCAAATCGCCTCAAATATTTGACTCTCCTGGTATGCAGCGTCAGTCCTTTACTGAGCTTTTCTGGTGTCCATTATCTCTCCTCGTCCCCCGGTATTTTTTGTGTGGAAAAAACGGTGTCGTTGCCCGGGTTAAGTGGTGTAAAAACTGCGTCGCATAACCCGGGACAAAACTGTGATTTTCCGGAACCCTGGTTGCAAGTTGCATCTCGAGCCAGTGCTATACATTGCACCATGGCCAAACCCAATTGAAAAAAAAGTGTTGCAGTTTTCCTTGCCCAGATTTCCAAAAACAAACCCGATCTAATTTCCATACGGATGACCACCAGCATCGCGGGTCCCCATTGCCAACACGCCGCTTGTACAGGGTGGTTTGTAAACTTTCTGCCCATACCTTTTGGTATAAGCATGTGTGCCATTCATTTGGAGTGAGATTGCCGGGGTTTGCATCACAGTCCGTCTCTCTCTCTCTCTGTGCCGGTATAATAGAGTGAGTGGTGTGTGTCAGGGATTGGAATCAAGAGCGACACTCTGCGGCCCCATTAGCGTGGCAACGTCTCATTCATCCAGCCGCAGACGAGCATAACAGGAGCCTCTGCCTTTCCTCCTCTTACAGGGGGGCTCTTTCTGACACTCCTCTCCTGTGCCGTAATTGTGCCAGTCATCCCTTTCAGCGTGTCAAGGCGATTATTACGAGGCTTCTACTCGTCGGATTGGCACGGATCACGAAACGGTTGGAAATACCTTGCGAGAAAAAAAGTGTTGGGGGGGTACAAACTGACCCCCCCAGTGTTGTGATGGGTCCGGAATATGGCCCGTCGCGGCATCAGACACGCAAAGGCTGTATAATGAATGGGAAGCATTGTAATTGAAATGCGTCGGCTTGCAATAATACAAAGTTGGATGGCCGATACGTTTTCGGCACATCGATTTGCGAACAATGGGTAGAAATGGCCCTGCATTCAGAAGCTATGGGAGGACTTATTTCCAGGAAGCGACTTGTGTACTGTGTGTCAAATATTTTTTTTTTTTTGGTACATGTCGCAGGACTTGGTCAATTATCGGGGATTTCAAAATGGTTCATGAAACGGAGGGATTTTAACGGGACAGGTTATATACCCTGTCAGAGACGTGCGTTTGTTGACAGCCTGCCAATTATACTCCGAGGCTGCTCTTTTGTGACGGTTGGGGTTAATTGCGCAATGAAATGCGACAACTGTCAATCAAGAAACCGCAGTCTCTTGGGGGCAAACAACCGATTCAACCGAGTCTCGTTTGGGGGAAAAAAATTGCACTTTTTTTTTTTGGACGATGAAGCTCTGCCAGCAAAACTGTAGTGTTGCTCGACTCTCAGTAATTCACGTTTTAATTACCCGAATTTTTGGCAGATTTGAGTATTCTATGGGAGGGCTTATGTAGTAACTGGCGAAAGGATTACGCAGGGACTGTGCGAGTTGTAGTGTCGGCGACTTGTTAAATCGCAACTATAGCAACCGCATTATCCGGGACTTCCTCGGACGCCAGTAAATAGAAAATAATGACCTATTAGTTATTCCGTAATCATCTCTGCGAGCATCCATTACAATTAGAGCTTTTAATTACGGGTGTAGTTTACAGTCGGGCTGTTCAAGTTTGTGAATAATTCACTCGGCTGCTTCCTGGTGGCACAGGAAAAGCCGGAGCCTATTCAAAACCGAAAAACGTTTCTCTCGCAGCCCCGTCCTTTCTGCCATATGGAAATTAAGAAGGAAAAGAAATGGTCGGTGATAGCTTCTCCCCACAAATATGGACTCGCTACATTTTATGCCAACCAGGATTCAGAGAAGAATTACCTTTTAGCCGAAAATATTTGAACCAATACTAACATTCGTGAAACACATAGTTCCATGTCGGTAAATTCCAACTGCTATCATTGTTAAAACCAGTCAGAAATATTGGTTAGGTGTGATTTAGTTTAACCAAAGATGATTCCACTCAACTTAGATGTCAGCTATGCCAATAACAGGTAATAATAATGTGCATTTACTCGACAAAATATTCTTAAAGATGGTCCTTGCCATCAAAAATTAGTGTTGCGCACCGGGTTTGGACGAATGAAAAGAGAGGCGATACCTAGAGCTATACGGGGAAAATCCGGAGCGCAAACGAGCGCATTTACACTCTCGGCAGTATTCCGAGAGAAATACTGTACTGCAACCGGGGACATAGTGTAACTTGGGCGTAGCTTTAATCTCCAAGAACAATAAATTTCCAGGGGACGTGAGAAATCTGCCAAATGGCTTACGGCCTCGGGAAGGGTAAACGTATCTTGAGGCTCATGTGCTGGTAAGTTTACGCTGACAAGTTTACTGTTCTGCAGTGGCACTTACAAGTTCAGGATTCAGTGCACTTGCACCCCCTGGTATTTTTTACGACTATCAGGACTAATAGACTGCTATCTCAAAAATACCGCGCTGTTGTGTAGTAGACCACGAATTTGCAAATGGCATGGGATGATAAAAGTGTGAATATTTCGCAACTTTTTATGGCGATCAGCCAGTTATCGCAACCCACAATGACGTTTAAAGGTGCAATTTCGGCGATAGAAATGTGACACGACCGTGCAATTTAGATTTTAAAACCTTCGTCCTGACTTGACAGTACAGTGCAATTTTCTTATATCCAACAATTTACTATTATCCGCGGACAGTTTATGCGATAGCCCCTATATTGATTCCCGCATGGTCTCATGTATCGCGAGAGTTCCGCCAAAAGGAATAGTTATGAGCAGCCCCACCGCGAGATAAGAAAATGTGCGGCCGGGAATTTCAAATCACGTGAAAACCATATTGAAGCGGACCTTTTAAAATATGAACATTATACTCGATAAAATACCAATACAATTTTTTTTCTGCACACTGGATATCCTCTGCTAACACAATCGATCGGACCTGAATGTACTTTGGCAAAGAAAATTCCCTCAGCAGTGGTGGTTGGGAGGGAAGTTTTCGCTAAAATTTTCATGGAGCTGCACCGGTGGCCAATGCCAGCGAAATGTTCCAGGAACCGAAATGATAAAAGGCAAAGGGTGGGTTTATAGGCCAAAATCAATACTTACCAACCTGGCTTGCACCGATCATGAAGAAGGATAGCAGCGCGAGCCATACGTTCGACATGTTGTCAGGATTTGCAGCATGTAGCTCCGTCTAAGTCATCTCGGAAACACGTGTGGATTTCAAGCTGGAGATACCACTAGTGTACCTGCTGCATCCGAGCAGTGTAACTCAGTGTCGGCCACGCTCCAAATGCACTCCCGACACATACACATGAAACCGGCTGTATATCTCTTGAGGCCGGACCACCCCTTTCCGATGCATCCAATTTATTGGACGATTACTTCCTCAGTGCGGCTGTGTGTGTTTTTTTTCTGTTGGAAGTACTTTCCTCTGGCTAAAAAAAATGTCACTGTCGCTGGAATTGGGTCCGGTGTGTCACAGCCTCATTTTCAGGAGTGCATATCACCCGTGCACGTTCGGTGGATCAAAGTCTGGTTGTGTCTGTTTCAAAGTGGGGGTGGGTTTTTCGGGTAGGACCAGGGGTGGGAGGCAACGCGCACAAGCAATGCTGGCTTGCCTACTACTGGGAGAGACCTCTCCTCGGGGTGGGGGCCACGGTGCCATCCCTCTTGCCACCTGAGCATGCTCGTTATGGACCCAGTTTTTTGGACGGGGGTTGGAGGGGGAAAAGTTGGCACGTCATCAATTATCATTCGTCCAAGACCCGGAGCCGGAGACACGACCCGGGGTAAGCCTTTGTTGCAGGCTTGTGTTCTGGTGTCGAGCTATAAGGGCGTGATGTACTCGCAAACACGCGGATTTGCATATTCTGCGAATTATGGCCGGGTGGACTCTCAAAGGGGACTTCGAGAAATTGTTTGAGAAAAAACGTAGTATTGTGTAATGTCGGGCATAGTTGTCATACTAAAGCAGGGACTGGTAGATATTCTGCAAGATATTCTGGCAATGTTGTAACTACTGTGAGTCTAATAACACACATGATGCTGGCAAATAAATTCTTCTTCGATGTCGACCAGAAATCGTGGCTGTCATGGGCACGAATTGGCCCGATTCCTTTTCCCTTTTTCCGACAATAGGTTGGCTTTAAAATTAAAGGGACTTGTTTGTCATGCATATAACGCTGCGCTCTTGTTGGATCTACTTGAAAGTTGATATCAGCAGAGATTGATCTGGGCTTGCAAAAATGTCTCCGCATGGAAGGGCTTTCCCCTGCACGAAATTGTAACTGACAACAGGGGTGGTGGCAAACTTGAGAAGTTGGAAGAAGATCAAGTGATCCCAGAGATATAATACCTATAGTTCCCTTCTTCCCATCAAAAGAAGTCTGACACGATTTCTCTCTGAAGGTCTGTAAATAAAGAGTCCTTTTCAGTCGTAAGCAACCACTTTAGCCGCTCTGGCGTGAGACAAATTGGGACGGACGGAAGGAATTATTGTAATCGGGTTCGACTTGGCGTGAAGAGACCTTTGGTGTTGCTTCGTACTTGTTGTTCAATAATTGAGTTTAGACCGAAATTTTGATTCGGGTTAATAAACGTTGAAATTGCATGCATGAGTGAAAGGAAAATTTTATTTCAGAATGTGTTGTTGCTGTTTCGTGGAAAAAGGTGATTTTGGAATGTTCATAATAAGTAGGTCACGCTCCTCTAACGTAGTTTTGATTAAAATGGGATGAAATGCCCTGATGATTGGAAGTTAATGTAAATTTTCCAATTGAGTCTTTATAGTGTACAGTATTTCAAAAATAAATCACTTAATAAAACAAGGA
Source organism: Catajapyx aquilonaris (assembly GCA_000934665.2). Taxonomy (NCBI): domain Eukaryota; kingdom Metazoa; phylum Arthropoda; class Diplura; order Dicellurata; family Japygidae; genus Catajapyx; species Catajapyx aquilonaris. The sequence goes on from JYFJ02000606.1 coordinate 52,295, forward strand.
CCACTATTGAAATCATAACGCAAAGATTGCAACATAAAATTCATCCTGCTGTTGCAAGGAAAGTCCTTCCAGGATTAAAATGCAAGTAATAATTAATACAGAAATTATATTATGCACACCATGCTTGACTTTGGTCTGTGTTCCATTACTTTGCACCAATTATCTTTGCATCATATTAATAATCCATCAAATAAATATTCAATTTCGGCCATTATGAACAGTGTATGTGCAGAATCTAGTTTTATGTGTGACTTAATTATAATTAGTGGTTCATATCGGCTCTACAAACGTCACGCGTACAGTCGGAATGGCGTGAAAATATTTCATTTGCAGTTTATTGTGACGTGACATTTTAATATTTTTGGCGTGCCAGTGACATTGCAACATTAACGTGTCAAACAGAACGTAACAAATTTATGCACACCAGTTATCTTTGCGTTCTATCGACGCCATATTTTGTCCAGTTGCATTACGGCACTAGTTAAAATCCGGTCCTGAAAATGGTCTGAAGCCTCTATAGATTCCGGAGGGAAACTTCACCTCCAAAAATAACTCACACACGCACATTTTTAAAAATATGGCCCATATTTATATGCGACAACGTAGCGTTAATATTTATGAACCAAGCTATTTAAAATGTACTCCGCGTTTGTTAACCAAGCCTGACACTGATTCAGGAGCAAATCATTCAGATAAATGGAAACAAGTTTATCCTCCAACCGAACGTGCTTATTTTTTAAATGAAAAAAAGAGCGCTTCTCTCCCCAAGTTTAGATTTATATCAAGATTTGTACCGCATTAACCGCCTCTCACTTTATCCATCCCTTTTGCACAAGCCCTTGAGTGTTGTAAACTAATCTCAGCTTTTCCTCAAAGGACGCACGAAAAGAGAACAACTTCTCAAAATCCTACCACCTACACCGTTACATCCCCCCAAAAAATCGGTAGGAGCAGTATAAAAAAATCCTAGGGTCTTTTATACTTTCCGCATCCTCTAATCTTACATAGAAGCGGATGATATTTCCAGCTCTGTTCCATCTTGAAAAGGATGAAAAATCGTCGCTCGACCTTCCCCCTTTTTTCTTGCGATATTATCTTCTCTTTTCCCACCAAACTTTTCGATCCCAGGCTGCGCAAAACCCATCATTTTCAACCCTTCCAAGTCAACATGGTGTCATTCACCTACCCAATTGCTGACGTCTTTGAAAATCCGACACGCTGGAAATAATTCCTCCCGAAAAAAAAGTAGTAGAAGAAAAAAAAAATCTTGCTGACGATGTCATTTTTCACATTCAATCTCGAAAATTTAACCTCTCAATCTCCGCCAAGTTAAAATGTCTCCAGATTTTTTTATTATACCCGCATCAGTGGCTTGAACTTAATGTAGCGTTAGTTTGACCGTTGTTCAGGCGTGTGTTTATTGTTGTGTGCAACAGCAGTTATTGGATTTCCTGTCGAAATGGCTGCTGACATTAACCTTGACACACAAATCTAGATTTTTTCCTCCTGGTGCTCTTTGATACTCTTTTTGTCGCGTTTTCTTGGAAGGATCATGATGCCAAGTTATGCGTGATGTAGAATGTTGCGCTGCTTCTCACTAAAAAATCGAGTGGTTCATGGTTCAATATTTGAGATAGTTCATCATGTATATAGAATTGGCTTGGGTCTGTGCCTCTGGTTGTCCAGGGTGAGTCATCATGTCCGGTCACTTGGCTGCTAGATTCTTGTAATACTAATACCTCTCACCCTGGAGAGTGGTAGTCAAGGGGGTAATCACTTCGGTACTCCGGTGTACCCCTGCGAGTGGAACTCCCTGGTACTCCTCAGGTACCTCACTCTTTATTACTCCTTGGTACTCCTTGAATTTGGTACTCCAGTGTACACTTTTCAGCCGAGTGATTACCCCCTTGGTGGCAGTAGTCTCCAGATGCGCCATCTATGGAGGAAAATGGCACTACGTAGATCCTGCACATCTCTTTTAACTAACTCCTCCTCCCATATTATCTATCCCTATCCAATAGGAGCAGCTGTCATCCGTCCTCCTTCCCTCCCAAAAGAAAGGGCTAGAGAAAGGGTGGCAAGGAGTCCCAGGCCAATATTGACAAAATAAAGGTCTGATGAAACTGGAAGGCCCCAGCCGGCACCCACTGTATCCTCCTTAGTGTGCGGCTGCGACACAAGAAACGAGGCGACACCAGCACCATCAGACCTCGAAGAGAGGAGAGGGAGGAGGGAGGAAGGGAGCGGGGAGGACAAAAAAAAGAGAGAGGAGACGAGGGGGGGTTTTGGTGGCGCAAAAGCCGCACTCATTCAGTGAAGCGCATCCCATCCTTCTCGCCAGCCGACACCAAACCTCCCCAACCCTCTTTCTTTCCCTGTCGAACCTCAGCCAGAAAAAATAGTGGGGGAAGGAGGGGGGGGGGGAATGGGCTGTGGGAGACCACGGGAAAAATATATATAGGGATGCTTCGCTCTTTGGTGGAGGGAAAAAGATAAATAGAGCGCAATGCAAATGGGTTTACATTCAGACGGAGTTGTAACATCTCTATTATTATAAAATGCAAAGTTTGTTTGTTGTACAGGTTTTGTTATACCATGACAACTGGATTATTCCAGGGCAACCAGAATTACGTAACAAACTGCACTGATCTAAGAAATCGCCCTTCATGAACCAAATGCCAGACTTATTAACCACCTGAAATGTACAGGACGCATCATAACAATTCTTTAACTTCTAGATCAAGGGTGAATCAACTTTATGTATAGAGAGTAGGTTATGTAAACGGCAGGAAATATTTGAGAATGTCATTAATCATTTTCAAAACCACTGAGGCTATCCCATGTTGTCGAAAGTGTGTTAATTCCTAGTTACAGGGATCACCTCAATGCTAAATATTTCTCTTTCCAATATACATGGTGTTTAAACATTTTTGTCCGAACAGTTATCGGAAATATTGCACTATAAGCCGCTACTTTGTAAGCAGTGACTTGCAACCGGTTTGTCGTAGGAATGAGGAATATTCCCTGCGAATCTGAGGTTGAAGTGGCATACACTGCTTACGATGTAGCAGCTTAGTGCAATATTTCCGATAACTGTTCGGACAAAAAAGTTGAAACACCCTGTATTGAACATTTTAACCTCAGGTCTACCTCCCATTGGGAAAGGTCACCTGGGCCGTGAAAAGACTCACTAAATCTGAATTTCCACTTTTCTGACCCGGTACCGAAGATGGGATTTTGCTCATTTGCAGTTTTATAAAACTATCAGTGATGGTCAATAATCACTGAGCAACTCGTCTGTTGCATTGAAAATGAAACAACCAGTTTGTTGGCTTGAAGTCACCAGGTTGTGATTTCAGCGATCTGATTACCAGCGCTCTATCGCTTTCAGGAGCAAAAAGTTGGCGAATTTTGTTGTTTCAACCCCAGCCAACTGCCCTGCGGAAGGTATATGTAACCCAGTAACACGTTTTTCTGGTTCCTCTGCTATGGTCGGTCCTCGAAACCTGGTTAACGTCGTGGGGGCGAGTTGTAGAGAGAGAACTGAAGCCCTCCCCGAATTTTGTAAATCGATAGCAAACCGGAAACGTTCCCGGGTCCTTTCTCCGCCGCCCCCAGGACGACCACTCACAAGCCATTATTGGCGAAATAATGATACCATACAGCCCTCTAAAATCGAACTTTCCTTATCCCCCAGGGATTTCGTTTCTCGAGTCGCGACCAAGATTGTTGTTTAGGTGAAACGGCAAACTTGCCAAAAACCCCCCAAAAAACCAACAGTCATAAAGAGGAGAGAAATTTTCTGCAAACACAGCTACGTTCAAATATAACAATTTTTGGCCAGTTTTTTTCATCCTATAGAAGCTTTTGCGGCCGGGTGAGTTTTGTTCCGCTCAAAATTAGCCCTTTTTGCTGTTGAGAGTTGTTGGCCTAATTTCCTACCTTGCTCTTTTTATAGTGTTCTGTACTAGCTTTTAGGCGATACCAGTCCTGTTGAAATCTCTGTGGAGCATAATTTTTAATTTATTTTATTATTAGGGTTTTGCAACTTTTTCAAATATTAAGTGGGGCGAGGAAAATACTTTTATCACGCCCAGCAAATAAATAGGATAAATATGCAATGTGTTTCACTTTACATTCATAAATTATACACGACGCATTGTGATTATTTCATTACCGTTTTCCACGTTTCTGGAAGTTATAGCTGCATTTATTGCCCCCTATGAAGGGCAGAACTAGACCGGAACAGTGTCTCAATTGGCCAAATGTTAACAGGCCAAAACGGTCCGGAGATTTGCGAATACTTGAGGGCAGCATGAATAACACGGGAAGTATCTCATTAAAATAGGGGCTGTGCCAGGCAGACAAACCGCGTATCCAATTTTTGTGTGCCCGTCGTGTCATGCATAGCGGCAGTTAGAGGCTATCGGTGCACTGGATAATAACCCCCTGTAGCAACGTGTCATAAAATTCATAACTCCTGGAAACGCATCACCCAGTCTATATACATGCATTATAAAGAGTGAAGGAAAAGTGGCCATAAAAGGTAAGAGGTTGTAAATCACGAAATAAAGTTATTTAACCAATCTTTTGTACTCAACCCTGTGACGCTGCTGCTGCGGCATGAAAGGCTCATTTCCCGTCTCTTTCGCAACCCCTGCTGCGGTTTGCGCGAAATGTTTTCACGTAACTGGCACTACACGGAAGTGGGTGATTCGTAATTATTCCGACATTGTTCTGGAGCATCGATAAAGTCGCTTTTCGTACAAGTGTCACTTATTGTTAGATAGATAAATAAGATGATATGCAGAACAACAAGGGATAATAACCATTGATATGAGGCGGAGTTAAATGATGTCATTTTTCTGTAATTTTTCCTGAACTGGTGGTAACTCTTAAAGGTAACTGCGTTCTAAATTTTAGTAAAAAATAATGCAGGGAACATGCAAAGTTTATGTTTACACCAGAGGCTGTGTTTTCATATTCTGGTCACTGAACACTGGCAGGAATTCAGTTACACGTGCTATTATTGTAATGCACCATATGATAAACGTAATATAATAGTATCATTACATAATACATACATTATATATTATTTTAGTCTAAAATGACATATACCGTGTATGAAACACTACCCCAGATATTAATATATTTCAGGATTTCGTTTGTAGAATACAATTATGTCAAGTTCACGTTCGATAAGTAATAGTGCAACTACACGTGCATGCCACAATATTATTGTGACACTTGCTCATACTACTGTACAATCCCATTTTGTACTTTGAGGAAAGACACAATAACACTTTGATTACCATCTGAAGCGACAGCAAACAAGACCATATTAAGAGGTTGAAAGCAGAGATCATGAATTAGGGCGCAATTTTTTTAAGGATGTGGCACGTGAAAGAAGGAAATCGCATTTTGGGGCGAACAAAAGGTTTTCCCCCCCTTTTTCTGAAAAGAACCTACTGAAGGGAAGTCGTCCCCCTTTTCTTCCTTGCGAAGTATCTGGAAATCCTATGGTTCCGCCCTTCTTCTCTAGTCGATTTGGGTAGGCTGCCACGGTTATAAGGAAGAGGGTGGGGGCCTGTTGTTGCTCAAGGGGACCTGCCTTGCCTTCCTTTTCCTTAAGCCGATTCCGTTTAAGAAGACCCATAAATCTATTACCGTCTACGGAAGCGTCAAATGCGCCTTCTTTAATGTCTCATTAGCGTTTATCCGAGCATTATTTTCAGAACGAGAGGTCGTTAACGCAATTGAGTCTCTTGGGTTCTAACAAGGCCGCCGGGGACGGGTGGTGGGTGGGGAGGGCAAAGAAATTTCCTATGTGAAGAAGGAAAGTACTCTACAGTACCGGAGGATTATCAGATTAATTTTTGCCTCTTCTCGCCCATAACTTGGGGTTCCGTTTCAAATTGGATTGGACGGAGGAGGGGGAAAAAAGGAAGTCGAAAGTTGAATAGCTCTGAATTTCTCCTCTATTGCATATTCAGGAATTTTGTAGGAAGCTTACAAGGTTTTAAAAAGAAAAGATAGAGTGCTGACGGTTACAGGGTGCCAGGCCGATAAGAACAATTTTTTTCAACATAAAACAGAACATCACTGAAAGATGCAAAAGTATGCTAACATAATTTAGACCAAGTAGCTATCCCTAGACATTCAAAATATTTGAGTTGGTGTAGTACTACTGGGTCTGTCAACCACAAGGTTTCATTAGTATAACAAGCTTCCGCCAGGTTGCGCCATGTGCTTGGATATACGTCTAAGTTTCCCACCAAAATTCGAGATTAATCATTCCACATGTAAGTACACGCAACTTGGCGCAAATGTGCGAAAGTCCCATTTGGAAGTGAAAGTGTGCAGACTGCAAGAAGGTGGTTTTGGGAGGAAAGGGACAGACTCTAAGGGAAAGGGGGGGGGTGAACTTTGCACACTTTGCCACCTCTCATTACTTGCTCGTTTGAGTCTGCGATTGCGGTTGCTGCTCTGCACCTTCCAAGCACATCGTTAAAGCCTTTTATATACCTGGGACGCAACTTGGCTCCAAGCCCAAACCCCCCAGTTCTTTAACACAACTGCTCCCCACCTTCATATTATGAAATATCCATGCCCAAGTATAGTGTGAATCGCATGAATGTCTTTTCATAACTTATGCTCTGTATAGATATTTTTTTTGTAATGATCTAAACTGGACTTGTGAATCAAGGTGCGTTGGAGACCGATTTGGGTTAATCCCTCGGGTGCTAAAACTGAGTTTCTCCTGGAACGACTTACCTGGAGAAAGAAAAGGGGGGTCCTGGGTCCTTTCAATTCGAGACTCTCTTTTTTCGGTGGTGAGTCTGGTTCAGGAGGAAAAGGTCTGGGCCCGAGCAATTCGGTCCTAACCGCACGTTCGCATCAGCAGCTCCCAAGGAGCACTCGCCGGAATCCATCAGTCAAGTATAAAAGAAAAAAAAACTAGAGAGAGAAAGTGAGAGGGTGGGTGGGAGAGGATGAAAAAAAAACTATTGCCCCAGGAGCTAGCTTGCCTTTTCGGTCGCCACCAAGCCCCCCTCTTTTCAGCAGTTTGGAACCCGTAAAACCACTGTAAACTCATCCAACAAGGCGTGACATGGGTTTTCAGAGGGTACCACAACATTAGGCTTGGGCCCCCTCCACCCTTCCTTTCCTAACACCGACTCGCAACTTGGAAATCTATAGACGGATCCGTCCTATAGGTAGAAATCACTGCCACAAACTTTCAAGTTGAAAACTCCTGCACTTATGGGAACATGCGGTCCATTGTGTCAGACAGTGACAAATGTTCTTTCCATGTTGTTTAAAAATAGCAGCTATTTTCACCATCTGTAAAATTATAGCTATTGCAAGATTTTACTGCTTCAACTACGATTGCGATTAAGGGTCAGTTAGGAACATTGCTGGCCATTTTGCATCGTCTTCTCTCTGGCCGTTGATTGCATTTAAACTGAACTTGCCACATTTTGCGTCGCTCTTGAAATTAGGGTCATGACTTTGCGCATTTAGCAGTCGCGACAAGAGGGGTATGGGTAATCTGCGCTCTATTTCCCAAGTCGGCAAATGCTCATCAGAAACAACCCGGCTGACACAGCAAACTCCATTCCTACCCCTACCTCCCTTCCAGAAAATTTAATCAAAGACTGAGGTCACCACGACGACAACAAATTGGCTCGACGAACACGTCATTACACCCACTTAATTACGCAGTTCCGTGTGTTTCGCGGCTTCCCACCTCATCTGCCTAGCCTTGCAAATGAATTGTGGACGCCAAGGGGTAGAGGAAGTATAGAGGACCACTGAGGAAATCGCCTCCTCATAAAGTATATCTACTGTGCTTGTGTACAGGCTAACCTCTGTTCATCACTGGGAGCTTCAAAGTTGCATGTTGCGAAATCGAAAACTGGCGCTAAATCAACAGGATTGTTGCAATTTTTGTGTGTGTAGAAGGGGGGGTTGGGAGGAGGGAATGGGGAAATAAATTTTTATCGCGAATAGTCCACAATGACGAGTTTTGCTCGCTGGAGGGGACATGATCGAAACATGTTTCAACTCTTGTGTTACTGAGGATTTATCGGATTGGAACTAGATAAAACACGGGTTAGTTTTTGCGAGGGAGATGGTAATAAATTCGTGTACTTTTTCGGGATGAAGGGCAACATCTGTTGCGATTCGTTAATCAAAATGCTGAATCGCAGATGCGCAGGGGAAGTGAGGGTGTATGGGGAGGGGAGAGAGGTGTCCCTGGTGTTTTAGCCAACCCAATGAACTCGACTATAATATATCACGATACTCATTCAAATATTAGCAATAAATTAACTTTCAATGCGGATTAATCCTTCTCAAGAATTGATTTCGCCATGTGACTCGGTAATATTATTTTTGCAAATTGTTGCTACGTCGTAATCACGGCAGAGTGAAGAGTCAGGTACTCTTATTCCTTATTGACATTGGGAGCTACAGTAATCCATATTTGTTAATATTTCAAATTTTGCAAGCCTGGTTTATTTAGCTCATATAATTTGCATAATTATGTACATGGCCCCAGAAGCCACACTTTCTGGTATAATAATTGGATCCTGTTGGTCTAAGCATAAACCTTTAGTTTTGTTCATAAAATGGCCTGTTTTATACATCACATTAGCAAAGGTACAGGTTGCAAAATAACATTTTAATTTAAAATTGCCAATTTAATATCATATTTGAACGTTATAAACCACTAAAATTACCTGCCAGTTTTAATTCATGGAGCCTTAGGCTGGTATGAAAATTACATTACAATTAGTGGCAGATAATTTTGAAATTACATTTCAATTTTCCTCGTGAGTATGTGATTGCATAATAGTATCCCTAAAATTCACTAACTGGAATTTGCACTAGAACAAGTCCTTTTCCCTAGAAGACCTATAAAAGAGGCGATATACACCGTGTAGAAATCGATGGAAATAGCTGCAACTCATTTGTCCAGACCCAGCTTCCAGGATTCATATTCGGCGAAGAGAAAAAGAAAGAAATGGCAGCGTTACAGGTTGAAAGACCTCTAGTAATATTTCCTCCCTTGGTCCTGAACATATTCGGAGCAGATCAATGCGAGGCATCTGCGTTGCAAATGATTTCCTTCTTTTTTCCCCCCTCTTTTCTCTCTCCAACACTTTTTCTTGGCTCTCTCACGGCCTGTGCCGCCATCCTGCCCACCCACCACCCACTTTCTCCCACATATATTTTTTTCTACTGTGAAACAAGGAGCAATTTTGCAAGCAGAAATCCTGGACAAACCTGCCATTCTTTTTTCTCTCCAGCTGATCCGATTACCATGCGTTCCCTGTACAGCTCTACATCACTTCCTAAAGCGAGGGAGAGGCGTTAGAGAAAAATCAGGTCGGAAACTCAGATTGGTGACCAGCAGATTGGCGGCTTTTATGGCAGTCAATTCGGGTTCGAAGTGGATGGGGGACGTGACCTGGGTACCTTTTGGGTACACCCCCATCAGTCCCTCCAACCATCAACACCACCCCGACCTTTTGCAAATCCGATTGAAATGAAAAGAAAGGCAAAGTGTGAATGATTTCTGGTTTAAAGTCTGTTGAAATTGTTATATACTCTGGGGGATAAACATTTGCAAACATTTCACCTACTCAACTACTTTTGCTAAATTGGTTGACACTCGTTATTAATCGTCTTCTGGTCGGTATAAAATTGGCAAACATTCTGTGATTTTACACAGTAGAGCCTATAGCAGCACATCCATCCATAGGGATTTAAAATATTCTACTAGTTATCTTATGTCATTAACATTAAATGACTCTAATGCCATGAGTATAATAGCGTGGTTGGAATCATTAAATTCGTCCTTTCCCCGTGAAGCTCTCATTAAATACTGATTACCCACATGCAACACTCTTCTTGTGTAAAACTATTAATATGCAAATGAAGCATGCAATTTAATTGTGGGTACGGAGCTGTTGTGGTTTGGAGTGGTATTGTTATCCGGTATTTTAATTAATTTTAATGCTTACCCACTCTGTGGTCGCGTACTGTACCTGATATCATAAATATTCCGAGGTCCGCAAGTAAACACACTGCGCTGCGAATAGTTGATATTTTGTTAAAATTAGTAGCCAGTCAGCCGATTTTACATGCTCGTAAGGCACAGTGTGCAGTAATGGCGAATCATAAAGGCGGAAAAAGAGCTGACGGTACATCATTAGCATACGGTCTAGATCACCCACTCTGTTTGATCTTCCCATTATTTCAGCTCTTTTAAAAATACTGGACCAAATATCGGAATCTGCAGGTAATTCCAGGTGAGTTTACAGCGTAATGTTACCTTCTTTCAGTGAATCATGTGGGTAATGTCCGCACTAAATTTTTACTTATAACAACTTCCCCTTCTGAAGAAATATTACCACGCCGTACACAACATTTTTGGTTATTTATCATTTTATTGAAAAATAGCCTCCAAGAAATTTCACTGCCCCAAAATTTACAGTACATTCCAGCTAATTACCACCCCGTCCTTCCATGATCAGAAAAATTTACTGCAATTTTCCAGCTACATATCTGCTGCAAATGACTTATTCTGTCGTATTTTTCAAACGTATTACAAGCGTATATTTCTCTGAAAATCCTGATTCGAAAAAATCCACCGTAGTATATGCAACGTAGTATTGCAAGTATGTAGCTTGCGGTTCTTCTCATGACAGTGTTAGAGTCGGTATTAAATACTACAGCCTCATAGATACGGCAATGAATTCTGGTCGTTGCCTGCTGCTATCTTCGGTTATGATTGGGGACCTTTATCTTTTGCTTAGTACGCAATGTAAGAACAATTTAAACTTACGTGCTATTGGTCCACCGGGAGCAGCCGGCATTACCCTTTTGATTCGACTAGAAGGAGAGTTAATGGAACAGATTACCTCCTTACCAGAGTTACAGCGCTCAAGTTTGGAACCGGGTGTTGCCTTTTACGGCCGTGACTTTGCCTTTTCAAGCCCCAAGATTGGAGAGAATGTTAACCCTCTCTCTTAAATTTCCCTTGGCGTGCAAGTTCTGTCGAGCGGTTTACCCAAATGAGACAGTAACGTGGCCACAAAAACCTCCAGTTGTGATATCCCCCATCTTCAAACCATCCACTGGATCAGTAACCATAAATAATATTTTTTGTCAAAAATTTCATACGATATTTTGTGAAATATTCCGTAATCAGTGGCCCAACCCCACCATTAATAACGATGATTTGAAGACGCATTATGGTTTCTGATCGCGTTTTCTTTGCAGCCCCTGTTAGATTACTTTTGATCGCTGTCAAACTGCATGAAGGAGGTTCCTTATTTGAATATCAATAGTCAGAGGGAACCGTGACCAGAAATATTCCTCCCCGAAATGAGACCAATTACTAGGAGTTTAAGAGTCTAAAGTTAAGAGAAGGATCTACTAGGGGAGGGAGGGCAATGGAGAGAGAATCTTTCAGGGCATGTGAACTGCGTTGCACGTTTGCTTTGTCTCCGTTAATTTGTAGGCTGGAAAAGTCTCGCGTTTCTTGCCCGGCTTGTTTTCTGAGCGTAACTTGTGCGGACCGCAACGGATGGAAAAACGACTCCCGAATACGTAACGAGCAAGATAAAACTTTTGCTTGATGAAGGTGCATGTGTCACTTTTGGGTTGGAGGACAAAATGGGTGTCATCCCAGGAAACAGCTGACCTTCCATGGCTTGTTGGAACATAAACCCCCCTGCCGATGTTAATCTGGAGACGTAAAGCTCGTGAAATTGATTTTACAAGATTGTCTCTACATGTTGCTATAATGTAAACATGTCAAAAATCGAAATGCGCGTCATATTTTTATTCTGCCAGGGACTGGACGTATCTGAAATGTCATCCGAACGAGATAAACACAAAGAATTGGAAGATGAAATCCGTATCCGGATACTCTTTTTTTTAAAATCCGGAAATGAAAAACTTCCCGATTACTACATGTTGACTCCGACTACGTTCTTGATATAATCAGGACTTCAAAAAAGTTGCTCCAACAATATTTTGGGGAGGCTTATTGTTCAGCTAGACTTGATTACTACAGTTTCGACGTGCTCACTTTTTTTTTCTTCTTTCTGTCTAAATCCGCTTGCTGCATTCCGAAGGGACATGGGCTGAGCCTTGAGGTCCTGCAGAAAAGAACGGGGAAAAAAAAGTACTAAAAGATTTCCTACCTTGCCCACTGGACCCAACACGAGAGAAGCGATCTTGGGAATTTTGAAGAGAGCAAAGGAAAGCGTTGAAGTAAATTCTGTCTTCACTGGAAGTGGTGGGAAAAATACAGGACGAAATTATTTCCCAGCATTTTCACATCCAGCTTCTTGTTGATTTCATCACCCGAATTTATGGCTAACTGAAAATTCAATTTTCATTTGATCCTGAACCATGGCTTGTCAGGATATTCCCTCCTTTTGCTTGGCAGTGCATCAGATTCAACCACCTCTGGCCCCCCACCAACTGTAATTCACTGTTTGAAATGGTCGCCCTGGCCATTTGAAAGCCTCTGCCTCCTTTCCCATTCAAAGTAGCCTCCGGGGAGTATGTGACAAGCATACTCGATGCAAGATGGCTGCAGGAGTGGGTCAGGAGCACCGGAGAAAAGGAAGAGGAAAAAGGAGATTTTCATATCTATTGCGGAGCACAGCTCCCTCTCTCTATTTCGTGTTCCAAAAGCCCTATATACTCCCGGACGTCCACAGAAGACAAAACAGTGGGTGGTACAGGAGAGGGAATGGAGCCGGTGTACAAATTGGGAATTGATCAGCGATTCCAGCTAATGCCTACCGAAAAGAATCGGCAGAGTAGAAAATTGCATTTGATTGTTGATGCGTTTCGATAGGATCTATAGGGATTCGATCAGCCAACGGTGCATTTTTTCGCAAATTCAACGCTCAGGATGGATGGGGAGGAGGGGTGGGAGGGAACGGAGGTAATGATAATATTAACTATTGCAGAAAATCGCATTATCCGCAGGGGATCAGTCGCAAAGTGTACCGAGAACTGGGAAAAAAATACCTGGATTTTTTTCTTCAAAACTCTGCGATTCTATTTCATGTTTTTTTCCGAATTCCAGATGGAGTGAAACGGGATTTTTCAGTCTGACAGTCGGGTTGTTTCCAAGCCGAATTGGCTAGTGAAGCTTCCTTATCGCGTTCTCGCCAATCAGCGAGAAAGGATTTGGTCGGGAACGTGTCCTGACGCAACGATATACGAAACATGGTCAAGAAATAGCCTGATGAAAAAAGGAAGAAAAGAAATGCGAGGGTTTTTCGTTGAAACCGAAAAAAAAAGTTTATCCACAAAAGAGCGGAAAAAATTGCGAAATCAGGGTTTGTCTCAAACTACTCGCAGAATATTTGATTGGAACATTATCATCGCTTTTTGCTAATGTAATGAGTCATCAACAAACGTACACTTATGTTTTTATCATTTACGAGTCAACTGATAGATATTTCACTCAACAGCATTACTGGTAAGGTGATATTTCAAGATAGAATTACGTAAAAAAATCAAAGCAATTTTAAATGTGCATACACGACGCGTAATGTAATCAACGGTGCAATTACCTAATCAACATTAGCAGGTCAGTCATGTCGTAAAACCCACACTTTATATACCCTGCGCAACACGTGAAAATACGCCATCCCTCACCGCAATTCCAGTTTGAGTTAATTTAAAAAGGCAGTAAATGAAAGCTGCGGCCAGTTCTGCAAGATTAGTTCCGAAGCTATAAAAAAAATTATTTTGCGGCATCGCAATTGGTTCACTTTTTTGCTGATAGCCAGACACTTTTCAGAGCGATGTTGATAGCCGACCGGGCAGTAATTAACCTCAGCGCATGTTTTATATTGAAAAACACAATGGGAACCAGATTAGTTAACGCCCGGCTCCAACCACTCATCGCTAATATTGCGAACCTCTGTTTTTATTGTTTCGTCGATAATAGCTGAACAGTAGTGAAGTGCTGCTGTTATAAAATTATGGTAATCGTTTTCCCTCCCTTTTTTTTGCTGTACCGAGCAGTGATAGGATAAAAAGGGGTCCTTACTATCCTAAATCTTTGCCTGTCTTCATACCCTACTAAATCCTATTTTTGCCCCTGTCTGTACGGGGCCTTGTAAGTTTTTGGTGGGAGACAAACTGCTGCACTCTACCGGATAGGTTTGGAAGAGACGAGAGCCGGGAACAAATAGGTTAATTTTTCACCAAGTGTCCCAAGGCATCTAGGCAGTTGCCTAATCAAGTTGCAAGGGACTGTCGCAATATACCTTTTGCTGTACATTGCAAACAAAAGGATCCAGCAGGAGCGTCTCCTTTCCCAAAACGGATGGAGGAAACTTAGCGAAATTCAATTATTTTGCCCTATTGATTCGTCCAAATCCGTCCCGAGTCCGGGGGAATCCGACGCGTTTTCTCGTGTCGTCACTAGTTGCGAATGACGTGGAATAATCAAGCTCGTTAGACGCGCGATTCAACCTGCTGCTCTACATTTTAACCCAGGGGTGTCGTGTTTCGGATTTTATGCTTGTCGCCGAGCTCAGGAATCCAGCGGGCACCAGTGGGGCCTGAAATGAGTCAAGGCCGGGTGTTTGGGACTCTGCAAAACAGAAAATTGCAATGCTTTTGCTTTTTTGAAATGGTGTGCACTACCGGCTGTAAATAAATGCAAATTGAGAGTATATTAATAACAAACTATCCAATAGGAGCTTCATCTTTTCCGATTCGTCAAAATTCCGACTTTTCAACCAAGAATTCAACATTCGAAGTAGTAAAAGCGAGGGATGCAATTCGGACCGACTTTTATATCCAACCTTTTTCCGCCCCTTCAATTCCTCCGGTTGCCGAAATGCCGAGGACATTTTGCAGGTCATATTTCAGGCAAGGCGACCAATAACTATTGCAAACCTCATGCATACAAATGATCAGCTGGGGTATCGACGCACAATACTCGACTGATTTATCCTCTTTTCATAGCGCATCCCCCGGAACCACACCAAGCTTCCAGCAGCACCAGATTACCACGACTTTGTGGGTGTGTGTGTCTGTGTGTCCGAACCTTTTATATCCAATTTCATGGGATCGTTTCTGAAGCGCGACAAAATTGCTTTGTTTCATCTGCGGGGCTATGAAAATCAATTTTGTGCCGCTGTGTGTTTACAGGTGAATATTATTTTGAGTCCATTACAGTCGAGAATTCAGCGTTTTAGTGGTGGGCCCAAATGGTTCATCCTCTGGTCCGCAAGGAGTTAAACATGCGAGTGTGTGCCGCTTTGTTGGCCGCAACTGACCCGAACTGTCCCACTCGAAAATCAGAGGAAATCAACCAACACGTGTGTGTACACCGGATGATTCAACAACAAACATACAAAAATTATGATCATTTTCAGCATGCAGAAAATTAATATTACCGCTATTAGTTCAAAGAAATGCTACTGTACACCGCATAGTCATGAAATAATTGGTCGTATAATTTTTCGAGACATGCATATCTGTAAATTTTTCGTAGTGTTTGTAGTGTCTTGGCAAAGATGCTCTTTGCTGTTACTTATCTATAGACCTAATTCCCTTATTCTGTCTGCCAGCTTCTTTGTGTTTACTCATCGCCTAGCTGTAGTAGTTACCGGTAGTTTTAACTTTCGCAGTTCAACAATGAAAGGACATGGAGAGGTCAGACAGGGTGGGACCCACTTCAATGGAGGCGAGACACGTGCTTAGCACCCTGGTGGGCTTTGTCCGCTGGGTGACTCATCACCAACGTGTATGTGGTACTACTTTCCCCCCGCCATGGAAGTGTTGATTACATGAGTCTCTCCCATCAGAACTGACTCCATGTCAACAGAATCCTCTGGACCTAACCTGAGCCCCGTTCCCCTTTCGCTGCTTCTTTTTCACATTCACAAACCTTTTCTGGTGCTTCGTGTCACCAGACCATTTCTCTTTCACCAGGAAATCTGTTTTCAGGAAACCGGGCTGGCTTTCTGCCTCTACACTAGCAAATTAAGAACAGCACTCAGGTGCTTAGATATTGCACTTGCACCACTTTGAGACAACGTCAACGTGGGAATATTTTCCATTTTTGCGGTAACTTTTTTGCATCTTCTCAAACAAAATTCGTTTATCTGCTACATCAACATCAGTATCCTTGCTAATTAATGCCTAAGCATGAATGGACATTTCTTCCTCAATTGCATGGACATCTACTGGTACTGTCATTTCCACCTCTTTTGCTTCCTGTCCTTTTACAAGCATAACTGCATTTTCCCAAGGGGTTCATCATACTGGACCAAAGTAGCCCCACCCCATGGTGCTTCTTGAGTCCAACTTTGCCATTTTCTGTACAGTGTTATATAAACTACACCGAGGGGTTACTCACTCGACTGTAAAGTGTACACCGGAGTACCAAATTCAAGGAGTACCACTGCAGGTGTACACCGGAGTACCGAAGTGAGTACCCCCTTGAGCTATACCGCACGAACAATAGTGCAAAAGTGATGCTAAGGTGTTCAAGTGGTGCATAATTTTTTAAAGTTCGAAACTGCAATAGTAAGGGAGATATTAACAAAAATAACCAGAAATTGGTACAAAGTAGCCCCACTTTACGCCATGTATATATTTATCTAAATCAAGACACCTTGGTTACGTCCCTGTAACATGCGGTTTTCCCCGCTTCTGGTTGCCACAGATTCGATGTCTTTTGTGTTGACACGGCAAACGCGGCGTGTATAATTATCTCATTAAGCAGCTCCGCAATGGATAAAAGGACTTTGTGAAAGGTGGCATTCAAACAATCAAGTCGCGAGAAACTTTAACTGTGAGAGTGAGACAGAGAGAGCATACGTCAAAATTAACAAAAGGGACGCTTCCAAAACTTATTTGACCCCGTTTTCTCATTGCTTTTGCAGAAAGTGACAAAAAGGTTGGCCCGATACAGAAAACGTTGCAGCGAACGGCCCGAATTGTCGCATTGCAGTTTTGGACTTGTATTGTAGATACAGGGAGTAGTAAATATTGGGATCCGGTCGGTACAGGGTGGCAAACTACTCGAGATTATTCCAGCAGCATTTTCCTACATATATAGGTAGTAGTCAATATAGGAAACATGTGTCCATTAATACGTGTCTGAAATTTGTTTGTACTAAGCTGCGAATTTTGGCTTCATACTATTAGCTTTTAATATTAGTTTTCTGGCAACTTGTATCTCTCTACTTGAAATGAAGTCTTGAGCAGTGCACCATCCTGTACAAGATGAATCCGAGTGTAGCCCGGTTTGAAGAGGCAAGACCTGTCCCCTTCCATGGCCAAATGCATTAGTTTCAGCGGGAAGGAAAGAGGGATGAGTCCAGCATTCTAATGAATTTTCCTGCCGGAGGGAAAATCCGGGGGACTCAAAACTCTCCCGGAATTTTCCTGGAGAGGGCGGGAGGAGGGGGTCCCCAATCCCAACCACATAAATTGGGAAGCCAGGAGATGTGAGAAGGGACAAATTTTCCCTCCTTCTCCATCCTCTCTTTTTTTTGGAAAATCACAGAACTGATTGACTGCAGCCCATTCTCTGCAGGAGATTGCCTCTGTCCCACTTGTCACTTGTTGGACAGCTGACCCTTGCGCGATTCAGAAACCCTGGGACGTATTATTACATTCAAGTTGGCACCTGGCACGGGTGGGCCTTCCTCCTCGCTGATTATGATGATCGGACTTGATCGACGGGGAACTCTGTTTTCTAATCTGGCCCATTTGAATAGGTGCCCTCAATTCCCCTCCGGAGTGGATGGAAAAAGAGGGGGTTTTTGGAAGAGAGAATGAGCCAGTCAAGAGCCCTTCACTTTTGCGTTTAACCAGCAGCAGACCCAGGCCCCTACTGATTGCTGCTCGCCGATCCGTACTTTATAATGCGCCTGGTTTAAAAAAGGAAAAAAAAAGTCGGAGGTTCTATCTTTTTCCTGTAATTATCTCGGGGCCGGAACCTTGTCCTGGGCCGACCAGGAATGATGCATGGTTATAGTTCTTGCTGCAGGCGTGCCAAAAGGCCTGCTGAATATATCGGTGCTGGTGGACAAAGAGACGTCAATGTGCTTTATTCTTGGGACCAGCTTCACCCCTCTGGAGGAATGGTGTATGAGAGGAGAGCACGAAATTAGACATGTGGTACGGAGCAGCCATGAAGATGTGAACTGCTGCTTATTGAGAATGGTCGTGTCAAGTTCTACTTACATAATAATGCAGGAAAGAGGAGAATATGCTTATGAACGTGCTTGTGCTATAACTACACATTAATTACTGAAGGCGTTGAGATAAAAATGCTACATAAATATTTAACAGTCCAGTCTTCTTTAGAATTTTTTTTCAAGCTTGCATATAAGCGTTTCGCATGCGCACTATTTATGTTAATTACACGCTCAAAGAAGAGTGTGCATTACGTGACTTCTAGCCATAAATTTATTACAATTAAAATGGTTTATTATTAAATTCAATTATTAAATAATTCACTAGCGCATATGTGGCAATAATAATTATTTTTTCCAGTGGTTCCCTCCATTCCCGACGTTTGTAATAATTCTTTCACGCCCGCAATGGATGTACATTATCCCATACAAATCGGTGTCCGAGCAATACCATTCATTACAAGCCTATACGCACAATCTATTAGGCCCACTTGGCACGAAATATGCTGAAGATCGTTCCGACTTTTGTATCGTAGCCATTACCTGCCTCCCACTCTCTATGTGTTCATTGTGTGTTTCCCCACAGCCAGTGTTGGCTGAGAGAGAGAGAGAGAGTTCCCCTTTTTGGCTGGCATTATACACTGTGACAGAGGTCATCCGGCTCCGGGTGTAATATATCGGGACAAGCCAGGCCCACTAAAACCGGTCCCCCCACTGAAACTGCTCCCCGGAGGAAGGACTAGTTATGGGAATATCGCCAGGAAGCTTTGTTCGGGAAACTACAGTACTTTGAAAGCGCCAAACTTATTACCTCGAAAATTAGAAACCATTTCCCCCGTAATTCTACTCCTAATCGGGATAGTTACTGCGTGACATTTTAAATGGTTGCGGGGGGGCTACGGTGTGTTGCGAATTTTAACCCTCCCACCCCCACCCTCTCCCCTAAAAACCCTTCGACCTCTTTTTATCCAACCCAACCCAACAGACTCGTGGTTTCAGAAACATTGTTTCGGGTGCTGGTCGTGTGTTTATTTCACAGCCTTGTTTATCCGAATTAGCTGGCGCAAATTGTATTAAGGGGGGTTCGTGCAAGTAGATAAAAGAGCGGTATTAAAAGCGGAGGTACACGAACAATACTGCGGGGGTTGGCCGTGCCAATAAAATTAGGCCTTGTTTTTTGGCCACTCTAATATTGCAGTCGCATGACAATGCTTGCGTGGTGTACGCGGATCAAAAGGAAACAATGGGGGATCACTGCGGGAATGCGCCTGGTAGTATTGGCAATTGCGACTTGACGTACAGCTCAGAAGGGTATAGACTATGTCATAATACCCTCCAGTGTGTGTCTAAACAGACGGAAAAAGTTTAGGGCATGGTCGATTTTGTCGTACAAATTCGCACACATATTTGACCATATATGTAGTTAAATTCCGGATCACCCTGTGTCGATATGTAGGGCAGTATATATACCTTTGAAATTCACATGTCCAGATGGCCTGGTTGTTTTTCGTTTTGTAAGCTGCTCGATGCACGTGAAGCGTAACGGATTGTCAGACCCTTGCAATATTGTACATTATAAGGCTACAGCTCTGGTCACTTTTTGCCCTTTTGGCCTACTGAAAAATCAATGGGGGCAATAAGTCCGTATCCGCATCCTCTCTCGCTCCAGGTGAAAGTGACAGCCAGAATCTCCCGGAGGAAAATGAATGGCAAGTTTATCGATCACTCCAAAATACCCGTCTACAATTCGGTAGATAAGGAGCTTCCGTAATTATGAAAAAGAGAACAGGTGAACCGTAGCGGATTGTACGAACTTCCGAGAAAAAAAACAGGTGAAAATAAAAATAAACTTGGTTTTAGAGAAAAAAAATATGTTAGTGAGAGCATCCTATCTGGCACCAAAATCCTGGGGTTGTCCTCGGGGACTCGGCTGGAACCGGGTTCGGAGAAAATGGGAAAAGACTGTGGTTGTAGTCCCTGCGGTTTATCTGCAACCGGGATGAATTATTCGAGCAATCTCCGGGCGTAATCCTCGCAGGCTGTGCTGTGATGGATTAACCCTCAGGCGATCCGGTGCAACGATCAATAAGACAGCTAGCTTTGAATTTGTTTCCAGTCCGTGTCAGTCAACATTGAAAGACAGGCAGGTGTCTACAGGGTGGTGCACTGCCCAAGCAGTCTTATCATTATCCTGATGGACACTGTGGGCTCTGTAAAATCACAGAATGGCTGCTCCTGAGGCATTTTCCAATCGGAATTGATCACACTGTGAATAGCATTGGATTAAATATCTGAAACTGGGTATAGCTGCATAGTAGAAACTGGCAACGTTTTGCGTTGCATGCGATGAATATTCGAGGGGCTGATGAGGCCTGGAGGAAGTTTGCACATTAGCTGAACATTAAAATGGCGACGGGAAAATGTTGGCTTTTTGTTGGGTGTCCTGCCAGCTCGAAAGAGGAGAGCAATTAGGGGGTGGGTGCAGCACTCCACCACACACCTCTCCTGCATGTATTCAGTTATTAATTATTGTAACTGTCGGTCACGTACTCGAAGGGGGGGGGGGACAGTGTCGCAGCAAAAGGTGACAGTTTGCTCACTTTGAAAAGGGCGGGTCGTTAATTTAGTCCGATTCTGGCTGCGAGAGGTAGGTTAATTTTATTGGGGCAACATTTTCTTTCGCCAAAAATGGTACGTGGCTAGTTTATTCAAACTATTATAATTGATTGGCATAATACAATTAGAACCAAAAGCATGTAGAGAAAAAATAACATATGCGTCAAAAACATAAACTTCGTGGCAGGATTTTTCATAATTTTTTCGCTATATCGGTATAGTAAACCTAATGGGAATATTTTCAACAGAAAACATAGGAACAGGAAGTGTTTAGTAATAAATGTGGTGTGTCGTGGACCAAAATAACCTATTTATTTCTCGCATGTTGCTGCAAAATTCTATCAAAAGGGTTGCGTTATTAAATTTGGGGGGGGTCTCGGCTACCACAGCGGGCTGTTTATATTGTTAAATTCGGGCAGAAAATTATTACCTTTACCGATCGAGCATTCTTGCAATTTTCCCCAAGCTGGCGTAGCATGTTCGAAATAATCCGAAATTACTAGCCCCAAGTCCCTTCAGTCGATATGTATTATTACCGAGCAAGTCAGGGGGGCAGATGGATTTTCCTCTGGAGGAACGCGGTCAGATGATTTCAATAATAAATCGGATGAAGCTGCAATAATCAGGAATCATCGCGTCATGTCGAATAATTACAGCGAAAGTGAATCAATAAGCAGTGTAAACCGCATAAAGCGCGGTAGTGGTTTTATCTCTGTTATTACATAATATGCGGTGGCTGGTTTTGATCCCCTGATTTGCGCTTCGCTTTGATGTACTCTTTTTTTTGCGAAAAAAAGAGAGCCTTGCTTTTTGGCGGTAAAACCTGTGCGAGAAAATGTCTATTTTTTACGCCACAACTGAGGTGGCACACGCTTATTGGGTTGTTGGAGTAGAAACTATCGTATAACCTTTTTTTTTTGAACCTCCAGTAAAGTCTGCATGGTCCTGTTGTTATTAACCCGATACAGCCTTTTCCAAGGCTAGCTGTACAGCAACAACAGCAACAAAAAAATATAAGCGGGGAAAGTTTGGGCTTTGGGCCAATGAGCACTGTATAGTCGCAGTGGCGATGCATCATTTTGCGGAAAACGTGTTTTCTACCGAATGCCAAATAAGGTGATGCATCTTGATCAGAATTAGTTTTCGGGGAGCAGCCTCTCGTTAGCGAGATGCATGGATCTCCACCAAAACCATCTTTTGAAGAGAGAGAGAGAGAGAGAGAGAGATTTTTTTCCTTCGGAAATTGGCAGAAAAATTTATGCTCCGTGCCCAAATGCAGATTGATTTTTCAGTCCGGATTTTTCAGTTTTCAGTGTGTGAATCTGGTTACTTTTGACTAATGTAGCACAGTACTGTAGATGATGGTTGGACTTACGATTAGTTTGTAAATGTGTCAAAATGTCTCGCTGCAGCTGCAGAATATTTTGAAATTTTGAAGAACATCTACTCTGTTTATATGCTATTGCTGTCAGTAACTGCTACAGTTCATGTGAAATAGCTGTTATTATATTACTACAGCTAGAGTATTACCAAGTAGGCTACATCAGTTGCAAAATATTTTTTACACGTCATTAAAAAAAAATCTTAAGAGTTGAGTGAGTGGATCGGGCAGTTACTTTTGACTGATGTTGTACGTGTAGAGATGGTGGTGATGGTGGTGGGGAGGCATGATGATTAGTATGTAAATCCGGGGAGAGGTTTAATGGAACAAACTCCTCTCCGACAGATGAGAAAGGAATCTGTCTCCAGGCGCGACTTGGCCGGAACATTTCTTGCATGCAAATTACGAGCACCAGATCCAGGTGATATAAGCCCGCACTTACAGGGTGCGCCATCCATCCGTCTTTGCTAAGCACCTCAATATTTAATCAGAGCTGAAGTACTGCGATTAAACGCGGCCGAAACGCGACTCCAGCTCAGGTTGTGAGAGATAATGGCGTAACTAACAGCTGTTTTAGTTATCTGACACCTTAACTCAACTTAAAATGTGGCAACGTCGCCGAATCGAGAGATAGCTGTTATATTCGACCCGTAACTAGTTGTTGCCATTGTAACAGCTTTAAATAACTGCTGTTGAAACCTGACTGAACGTTTAATTTCAGTCCCATATATCTTGGCAGGAGATGCTGAGAAGGTGGTAATAAGTCTAGGAGACAAACCGGTTTCTGCTACTGTAGCCTAAGGCTATCGATCCCTAGCCTGTTTGAATGAATAGGAAAGATGAACCTGAGTGCAGCTAGGGAAAAGAGGCATTAGGAAAGAAAGGTGTCTGATTGGTGGCAGCCGAGGAATGAAGATGGGGAGAGGAAGAGGGAGGAAGAAGACGCCTTCCTCGGGTACAATTGAAAGAGCTTCGCCCAGATGTTGGAGGATAATAAAACGAGTTTCCATGCTAGGTGCTCACTCGGAATGCTGAGCACAACGGTGCGATTTAGATTTTGGTGCAGCGGCAGCAGCATCGAGGAGAAGAGCAGAGAGAAAAAAAAGTCTAAACTGCGTCAGGTTACTCCACTGCAGCGAATTACTCCCCAACAGCAACTACTGCCTGATAGGTAATTTGATATCGATGAATTCGGCGGAACTGAATTCGGCCAACGAGTTGCTCTCTTTAGATGATTATCTTTGGTCCAAAATTTGGCGGACTGAGCTAACGTCGTTTGATGATGTCACCTCTACACTACATTTACCCAGGGCTTTGGAAAGAAAAGGCCGGGTCGAATAAGTTCCATCTTGAGGTGGAAACTTTTGGTAAAATTGATTTTGAAAAGCGACGCCAGAAGGTTCCCCCGGCTGGGGAAGATAATGGAAGCCTCAACTTTCGTCATCCGCCTTTTGTGGAGCTCATGTATTCTACTATCTTCCGACCGAGCCAGAGACGCAGACATAAGTGTATGGAAGCTGCTATACAGGTTGAGCCAACAAGAAAGGAACTCTGGCTCAAATTGAGCTTCTTACCTGTAATTAATATTACCTCAGATGACTGCACCAGTTCTAATACAAGCAGTTAAATAATCAGAAATTATGTGAATGATTATTTAGGACAACCCTGTACTCTCCTGGTAGGGTGTCTGCTGAGAGGCTTTCGTTTAATATTGCCATAAAACCCACTCTAGAACTTATTATTCGGCACCGTTTAGTTTGAATCATGAGAGACGGTTGGGGGAAAAAGCTGGAGAGGAAGAAGAAAAAAAAAGAGGTTGGCATTTTCTGTCCTTATCGGTTGGAGGACCGCGAACAACTTTATTGAGATGTCTTTGGGACTGCGTGAATGCATTGTAAAACCTTGGGAGGACTTTTCGATTTCCTCGGATGGTTATGGCTGCCTTTAATAGGCTGTCTGAAAGTGTCATAAAAGGCGGGGGCTACGCAAATGAGTCGGCATATACTGCGACACTCGATTTATGGAGGGAAAAAGAAGCTGGAGGGGAGAAAAAAAGACGCGCGTTTTTCTCCGAAAGATTGAAAAATATTTTTTGGGAGAGATCCAGCAGAATATTGAATACGTTAATTAACTTGATGCGTGAATGACGTATCTTTTTATCAGGAGCGTAATTATACGTTCCAGTTGTTTATGGGCAGTCAATATGGCGTCAATTACGGGAATTAAAGTGACAGTAACAACTACTATTACTGATAGGTCTGTGTTGATGCAACCCTATTAATGGGTCATGCAGTTTTCTGTTAAATAAATAAGCGGGTGTTTATCTGTCATCACTAATATACAGATTTGTATTAGTTATGTGACGTAGATTATTATCACACACTGCGTTGTGTTCGGAAGGAAAATAATACGGTGTGTTGCTTAAAATAACAAGGGCTTTAGGCGCAAGTAGAATCAATCCCATTCTGTGTATTTAGACAGAGCCTGCTTTGAATATGGAATCAATTTGTGTTGATGTTTGTCCGCGCTCTTTCGGCGATTTTGTAAGTTGAGAAAATAAAGGCAGAGTTTGTGTTAGACTAACGTTTCGTAACCAAATTATAAAATTGGATGAATTTGTACGCGGTATTATGAGCAAGTCATACAGTTCTGGAACTGTTTGAGTTTTACACATTATCGAATATGTAGCTTCCAGGCTCTCTCCTGCGATATATTTGCCTGAAACTACTGCTCTGTTAAGTCACAGTTTTCAATTCATAATTATGTGTTCAGTACGAACTGTACGATAAAGTTGGTTGCAGTGAATTAGTAATGAACATTGTAATTCCCTGCGGTGCAACATGTCTTTTGACTTCAAAGCGCCATTGTGTTACTGCAAATCCTCTTTATGTACAAGAGGAGCATCACATATATGTGTGCTGTAGATGCAACAGAAGTTTCAAGTACTCTAGAGTTCCATTACAACCTTAAAGTAGAGGGGCAAAAATATTAAGCAAATTTTGTCAGCGCCATTTACGTGATGAGAGTTTGCGTAACGCCCGCTTCTGAAATTTCTCAGGATGCCTTTGATAATTACGCAGTTGTTTCGGATGTTCGTTTTGGTTGTCTGAGTATGCAGAGCTCTTGAATTTACGGTCCTTAATTACTTTGCAGCGTCGAAGTACCTTTGCGAGGGTATAAACTATTAGGGCGAGACTGTCCGTTTAAATTGCGGAGGACTTTTTCCTGCAGTATAAGGTGGGTTGCTCTATTATTAAAGTGCATCTAGCTTGCTGCGCCGGGCTTTTAAATAGGCTTCGAGTATCGGCAGGTAAAATATTAAGACACCGCCGCTGGATGTTAACGGTACCCTTAACTTTTGCCAATCGATATCCAACGGGCTTTTAGAATGATGATTACCATTAGTGTTGATTTTTTTTTTAGACTGCTCGAATTGGGCAATAAAATGACGGCTCCCAAATTTACGGTCATGACCTCCTTTCTTGTTAAAACCATTGCTATACGATAATTTTCATGAAACTGTAACGTTGTAAGTTACACTGCAATGTTAGTTAGCACTACCCTCTGCTGTAACAGTGTAGAATATTGGTGCAGTGAAAAGACACGTGAGCTATAACTTACTCTGTCGGATACTGTCGTTTCGCGAGGTCGTAATGTGAGTGAAATTGACGTAGTTTGGTGTAAAGATAAGGAAGGTTGGGAGAATATATCCCTGCGACATCTACCATCCGAGCCGCACAATGCAAGCCATGAGAGATAATACGCAGCTAGTATAGGGACGGATTTCTTTCTGAACATGTGTATAAAGAGCGTACCCGGATACTACATGATACATGAAATTATCAGGCTAACAATCGTTAGTCATATGCTGTAAATGTGCCCGATTATAATATCAGGAAAATGAATATTCGCATAGCCTAATTTAGAGCCCATAAAGGACCATAAAATACCCTCACAAATTTACGTTCGAGAGCAACAACGATAACATCTTGATTAATTATTGTTTAATACACACATTATTTTAATAAAGTGACAACTTGAAACAGTCCCATTTTGGTCTAATATTGGTCTTGCAATTGTGCAGTTCTTGCTTACATTCTGATGCCGGACAGATCAGTGCTGTCTGCTATAGATCGGTCACTATATGAACGCAACCGAGTGACCAATTTTATTACAGGAAGAAATACAGTTTGTAATAAAATTCCTGTAATAAAATTGGCCACTCGCGGTTGCGTTCGTATAGTGACCGATCTATATAGATCAATTGAGGCACCCAGAACCAGAAATGGTTATGTCACGGTTTTTGGAATATTCAGGTAAGCGTCTTTCATAGACAAAATAATGATAGGAAAAAATAGAAAAATCTCATAAAGGGCAATGCAGTGCATGCAACCATCAAACTTGAAATCGTTATCGGCTCATAATGTGTCGATTTGTATCTTTTCCTGAGAAAGTTATGTAACTCACATTTACAGTCATATACTGTGAGAGCATCTTCTGGAAGAATCCGGAACTCCTATGTGAACAGCAATGCCAGTCCAATGTCGCCATCTGCTGCGGGCAGTTCACCCCACAAAATCAATTCTCCACAAGACATTTAAAAGACGTCAAATCTCAGCCGGGAGTTTAAATTTAACAAAATTTAAGCATTTGGACTTGTCTGTTCTTCTATTACATACTAGAGACAAAATTGTCATGTCTGACGACATATTGTGTCCAACCTTATTCAGGGAGAGCTGAAGTGAAACGGTTGTCAAATGGAGCCAACAGATGGCCGTGTTGAAACTACTCCCACCGTCTCCTGGTGAGCCAATCCAAAATCACTCGTCCGCACGCTGGTTACGAGTACATTATGAGGGATCAGAAATTTAATTATCGGCATTTTATAGTGATTACCGTGTTAATGATGGGTGCAACGGGGGGGGGGACGGCTGAATGTGAAAACCCTGTCGGACTTCTTTCATCTCCGGTCGGCCCACAAATTACGGTTGTTACGCGGAACACGGTGCGCCCATCCGCAATATTGAGTGCCGGTACCTGTACAGTGGTCGACTTAATGTGCTCAAATTGCGTGAATTTGGATTTCCTCTCGTAGTAATTGACCTCGATATGGAATTCGTAGTGGTTAAAAATTCTCTTTGTTTTGAGCCTGATTTTTTTTTCAAGGAATATTGTTGCAGGTCTGCTTTTAAGTGAATCACATTTTTATAGTCAACAAAAATTGTACGGTGTGTTAGGCTTCCACAAAAACACATCAGTTATTTACTGCCTGTCAACATGCTGTTGAATATTTTATTAGCGCTGTTTATTTTGACCAAGATAAGCTCCAAAAACCTGTAAAAATTTTTAAGCTGATATTTTTAATTTTCCATTGCGAGATCAGATCATGTAATACGGAAAAGCGCATCATTTTATTAATATTAATATTCCGAATGGATCAACTTCTTCAATATTGCGATGGCAATTCATTAGTCTACATAATTTATGTGACTCAAGTTCCGAAGTGGTGGCAGCAATGCTTTTCATC
Organism: Catajapyx aquilonaris; assembly: GCA_000934665.2. Taxonomy (NCBI): domain Eukaryota; kingdom Metazoa; phylum Arthropoda; class Diplura; order Dicellurata; family Japygidae; genus Catajapyx; species Catajapyx aquilonaris. The sequence continues at coordinate 80,028 of JYFJ02000606.1, forward strand.
GATGTACACCGACCCGTTTCATACCAATTCAGTAGGAATTCGGCCATGGCGGGACTTTGCATACCTGTGGCCTCCGTTACCTCCGATGATGAACCTGGTCGTCACACCATGCTGCCCTGGATATATTGACAGTTTTTTTTGGTGGGTTCCTCTCGCCAACACCTTCCTTCAAAGCTGGTTGTAATGACGGGTGGGCAAAAGATGCGGCTGTCGAAATTGAGGGAAAGAGAGTTAAGGGCAGACGTGATGGCGGAACCCGGGTGAGAATGAGAGGAATGCACCCCCCAACCTCCCCTCCTCGACTTTTGGCACGTAAGGAAAAACGTGATGGGAAGTATAATCTGGGGAGAAGGGAAGGTTGGAGGGTAAGGGGGCAACACAGGTATGGAGAGAGACGGCCTTCAGGACTATGGTATATAGTAGTTGGAGCAGGAATTTGTGAGGTGACAAGGACCTGGCTCTCTGGAGAAGACTTGCTCCGGAATGAAAAGAACGGTTGGCTGTGCGCCCAGTCATCAGTATAAACGAAAATTTGACGAAAATACCAAAATGGAGAGAGATAACAAACTTATTTCTGTTAGAAGTAGCCAGATGTGTTAAAACAAATGCACTAATGATGATTTTCCAGCCCAAACTCTTCTCGGTGAAATATTGACAACTTTGGAAATGTAACTTTACCTCAGTAGTGTTGAGGTCGTGTAGCTGTAATGGTAAATGATGAAAGTTAGTCGGTGGGTTCTCGAGCACACGAGAGTTAGGTGTAGGGGAAGAGGAGGATTTAAAGCAGATCGTTTCCGTCTTTGCCTAAATATATGCTTGTGGAAGCAATTACACGAAAGCAGTGCTTGCATTATGGCTGGCGGGGGTTACGCACGTATGCGGAAAGGATATAGCCGGGTCTCACCGGGGATTTAGAATCCATTTAATTACGAATCTGATAATTTAGAGAGTTAATTGCGCGCAGAAATCTGTGGAGGAAAAGACAACTTTCAAAGTTTGAAACAAAGCCACTCGGGGGAGTAAATTATTCCGTAAGTATGTCACGACGAGTCACTTTGTATACTTAGTCCGAATAAGATTTGCACTTTGTACAGTAGCTCTACAACCGAGAATTATTCCTATAATGTGGCATAGGTCATCATACTAAGCTGTAGTTTCTACAGTACTATACTGGGTTAGAATGTTTTTGTCCATGCAATGAAATCGAAACTAACTGACGTTTTTTTGCACATTAAAGAACATCCACGAGTAAATAAACATAATTTTCGTGAGCAGTACTTTTTTGTTGTTGAACCACCTTTCTCCAGCTGGTTATTATTGTTTCCTAATATAGTGAATGCAAAGTACACTTTCTTTTGTGTACTTCTTTTATGAATGAACAATTCGAGACGAAAAAACATTTCCAATTCAGACTACAAAGTTAGTTGACTTTCTTCTTGCTGAATATGCCAAGCAAATTATTTCCAGGAAAAGAAAACTGAGATATTGGATAGAGATTGCTGCAGTGCAGTCATTGTACGTATAGACCTGTCTCAAAAAGTCTGCACAAACAATCACTCACAGCTGAGACGGGGTACAGGCACAATATTTTTTCCAAACAACGAAACAACTACAAACTGAGTGATTGAAAAGGGTCTAATAGGAAAGTTGCAAGCGTTAGGTGGGACGTAGTTGATATTCACCTGAAAAAGTTAATAATGTTGAATGAGTTTTTTTGCATTTATGTTTAGGTTGACAGTTACATTTTTACACTTGGTCGCATCCATGATCCGGCCCATACAAGCACGTGTCCATCACCAATGGCACTCACTCCCTGTAACTTTGGCCTCACCTTTCTCCCCCCAAGCAATTTCTCTTCACACAAAAGTGTTGCTAATTCTCCGAATCGGCCGAGAAATCCGTGATGGAAAACAAAAGCTCTTCTCTCCCCCCATCAGTTTACGCAATTCTCAACTCGATTCCGGCACACCCCTGTTGAAAAGACTCCCTTCTGCAGCATCCAGGGCTATGTAAACTGGAGCACCCAAAACCGTAGGCGCTTCCAGTGGGCCGACTTGAATAATTGGAGCTGCTTAGCCATGCTAATGTCTGCTCTTCTGGCACACTCTGACAAATGGAATTAGTGGGGAAAAGGCCTCGACCTAGACGGTGTGGGGTGGGGGGAGGGGGGTTCTCTTATTCCCCCCTTCCCCCCACACCAGTACAGCACCCCCCTTTTGCCGAAATCGGAGTGCTGGAGTAATGTGATGGAGAAGGGTGGTTCTCACTCCGGGACGAAAAGCTGCCTGTGCCAAGGGTTCCCTCCATTACGCATGCATCAAGTTAAGACAAGGCTGCTGCTCTGTTACCGACATTTTGACACTTGGCCCTGCAGGGGTCAGGACACCGACCGTGATTATAATAGGGCGTACTCTTGGTGCAGCACAGGGTGAGCCGACGAGGAAGAGCCATTCGTAAAATATACAGGCTTGAGGCACACATGTCCTGCTTGTAATGGACGTCTCTGTGCATTTTCCTTGAAAATGATCAAACATCAAAATACATACGGTTGAAAAATGAGCCAAAATGTGACGCCACATTCTGTTGCAATTCGTAGCTATATTAAATATTACTAACATTTTTGAATGTAACGAGTGTGTCTTCCATGATGGGCCACCCTGTGTGTGATAAGGTGAGGTGTAGGGACAAAGCAGACAGAGGTTGTTGGACTTGAGATTGAGACTGAGGGTGCTATGGTTGACATTGACGCTAATGGGATTGTCCCAGGGTATGGAGATTCCAATTTGCCATCAGGACGTATCCTGGATTGGGTCATTATGCTGTGCATTTGGTGTATAGGAAGGAGTCTGGGTCCTCCAGAGGATGCGATACGCCATTGGTCAGGATTTAATGAATTGCTCGGCACTTGCAGCACTGTGGTAGTTAGACGCGGCGTCTTGGCTTTTATGGCATGCCTCTACTTTGGATAAACTAGCCCATGAGGTGTTGAGTTATATGCAAACATGATATTCAGTATGATCAGTCACATTTTGTCCGAAATTAGGTAGGCTAGTCGACTACCTGGAAAAGTATAGCCTACTTTCTGACGTTAAAGACTCCTAGAGAATTATTTGGAAAAAAATAATGATCTCAGAATACCAATTTATGCATTTTCATATATTAAATGTCACTTATAACATATGCTAATTCAGGTTCACTAAACTCCAGTGCAAAGTTTTTATCATGCTGCAAGACTGTTTAGCCTTTGAAAAAGGTGTATTACCAACGGCTTTGAAACTTATTTGGTCGAATCCAAACCGGAAATGAGATAGTGAACTCGTGACTGTATTGCAGAGTGTTTACAGACACTGCTGATAGAACCTTGTAAATAAATTAGCACTCGCAGGGGTTAGAGACCCCTCTGATCTAAGGGCAAAATTAACATTTAAAAATTAGCCTGGGGGTATAGGCCAGAGTAGAATCAATAATGCAGCTCTCTGCCTCCGGTCTAGCTGCTTGCCACTGTTTATATCATCGCTCCACTGGCCACACTGCACATTTCATGTATTAACCTGAATGTAAGCTTGCCTCGGTATGGACATTTAGCATACGATATCACATTTTACCACCTTTGAAGCCACCTTGTCTAGTTTTCCACATGTTGTTCGAGTCGCCAAAGACAAAGACGCATTAGTACCTAGCTTCTTCCAGGCGAGAAGTATCCTTTTCCGGTCCAGTGCCTTTAAATCCGGAACATTTGTATGTAGCGAACACGCATTAACATCATCAGGCTCCTGTGTAACAAACGATATACTTCATTTTCCATCATTCCCGCTTATGTCTTACATGCACGGTGGGATGCTCCTCGAGAATGGTCTAATCGAAGAGTGTATTGGCGCAGGGAGTTTCCTAAGGGAAGATGCATTGTTGTGCCAGTGTTCCTGGCTTGGTGGCGTAATGCAGCTTGGCCTTATCAGGGCTGCCTTTGTGCCTCGCTATCCACCTGCAGTTCATCAGGTTAATTCACTATCCCTGCAGCCAGCAAGCCTCATAAGTCGCCAGAAAGCTGCACAGCCGATGATGCTGGTGTTGCCAAACCAGGCCAGGGGATGGAACTAATCACTGCCAGGTATATCCCCAAATAATGGATTCGATACACAGGGTGTGTCGCAATGAGATGGATTAATTTACAGAGTGAACTGATACACCCTGTATTCGAAGAGCACGTCGCAGAGGTCATAACTCGCTCAGCTTTCCAAATAATCAGTTTATCGCACTTTCGTGATCCAGATGTGCTCGCGACTTGATGTCAGTTGAAGTGGGTTTATCGCTTTGCGGGTCGGCTCCCAGGGGGGGAGGGAAGACACTAAAATGACTTTGCGGCCTGGCAGAAATGACGCAAAAAAATTCCGAATTTGACATTTGTAAGTGGATGAATTGCATTGGAGAGAAATAGCATAGGAAAACTCTTAGGAAGTAAAATATCATTCTTTTTTTTTACAAAATCAGCTTATTTTGTCACATTTGTTTCATTTTTTATGTAAATGCGGATGAAATCGGAAATGCTTAGGATTTGGCGAATTTTCAAAACAAATCGTCCGATATTGAGATTCCTTGTCCCGCATTTCGCCGTTTGCCTTTCGACACCGAGGCACCAATTTGGCAAAAACGATTCTTCTTCTCCTAGTGATTTTGCCTCCGGTGCATGTGACAAATTGAATAGTTAGGCCAAAGAGAGGAAGCCGGACCAAGCACAATATCGATCCCGAGTTTGCAAAAAATATATATATCCTCTCTTGTTGCCTTGTGCTTAATTTTGCAATGCATTCGATGTCTTTGCCAGGTTTGGTTGTATTGCATTTCGAAGCTGCAGTGAATCTCCTGTCCGACTTCGACTCAGATGCATTGTGTCTGGAGACAGCAATGAAAATGTTAATATTTAGACTGCTAGAATAGCCAACCGAGATAAAATACATTAATGGTTCGAGAAGAGATAAAAAGGAAGAGAGAGAGAGACTCTCTGCAGTGTTAAGGCCTCTTTCTGCTCTTAGAAGAAACTTTTTGTAGTGCTTTCACCCTCCTGGCTTTTCTCTGCTAATCGTCTTCTTCCTCGCTAACTTTTCGCGAACCAAACATCACAAGAGGTCCAGTCCGGAAGAGATAAAACTTGCGCAACCGACGGCGACGGAAGCCCAAAAGTAACTTCCTTACCGGTATAATCCAATGCAAAAATGTTAACCCTTCTCCGCTGCCTGCCGGATTTCTCTCTTCTTTTCAGCCAATTAAAAGAAGCAAAGGGAATATCTTGTAACAACTCTTAAAATTTTACTAAAAAGGGTTTATGTATAGACATGATGCTTATAATGATTTGTCCTATTTTCATGATGTTATATAATGTTATTAACTTTATTTCCTCTCTTCTCTTTAAGGTGGTTGCTGGAGTGAATAATACATCCTCTTCTGCGAGAGTGCAACAGCTTCTACACAATATCAAGACGAGTGGATTTTCACCAACAGAAAAAGTAGGTTCCATTGTAGGCTACGCACATTTCCTCTAATGAGGCAAAGTCGCGGGATGAAAATGTGGACTTATTAGCCTCAAAGTGTAGTCATCTGTATTCCACTGCATTGGAACAAAAGCTAGCATTTTCGAACCGCTAATAATGTGTCTGGATGTTACGCTCCGGCAGAGCTACTGATTGGCCAAATGTGGTCTTGTCTCACAGATCATACAGTGTTTTTGGAGGCGACCATGTGTTGTAATTTTTTTGGCATCCACTTCCAACCGGTTACTGTAATTCCATGTCCGTATTTTTTTAAAAGCTTTTATTAGTCCTTCTCCTTTCATTGCATTGCAGGAAGGTTTAAAATACCATCGAATTCCTATGTGTCAATATTCGTACTGCTGATCTTCACATGCAACTTCTGAGCCCCACTACTCCGTACAGTTTGATGTGGAAACACTCTGTTATTATTTTCCAATCAACCGTTGAAACTAGTGTTCGAACTAGTCTTGAATTGCATTCCGAATTCACAGACGAGGGGGCGTATAGCTCATGAAATCTTGATAATTATCCGGGAGCAGATTGGCCAACATGGGCGCGTTTGAAGCAGATGAATGGGGGACAAATCTGACGGAATGAGTTTTCAAGGAAATTAACGCCGGCTGTAAAAGGCCAAACAATTGAAGAAAACAGCGGTCGATTAGTACCAGAGTGTGCGCCCAACGGATACGAACATTGGGGCCAAAAATTCGTTTTGCATTTTACGGCTGCAAGTGCCGGGCGATTAGGACGGTTTGGTGTGATTGCGATCCCGGTTAACCGGTTTGCTATCATTTGAAGGGAAGGATATAAAAACCATTGGTTGCCCAGCCTCCAATCAGATAACAGGTCGATGGAACACTTACACTGAATTACGAGACATGTTGTCCGGTTATTGAGCTGGGTACAAACTGGCAATTATTCTAGACGGCATCGGTGACCTTCATATGCAATTTGTAATCGTGTTAATTCCAACGCTAGGTAGGAATAATCCATCCTGCGGAATCACGATGGACAGACAACTAAAAATTTAACCAGGTGTTGCCTTGTATAGTACAATTAGCTGATAAAAATTGTGTTGGCAATTCGGGTGAGGATTTTATGCCTGCTTATTATTTCCAAGTTCGGTTTGGTGGGTGTGAGAAATGCAAGCAAAAGCTAGGCTCCGGCACTGGGTTTGGCGGCAAAGCCGCCTCAAATCGGCTGCGGAAAGACTGCGCTTCCACCAGTTTCCAGTTGCGGTGCCCATCAACTCGGCCTGAACGCCTCCACGCCCAACAACTATGTTAACGAGCAGACCTCTATGCCAAAGAGATAACGACAAGCAAGCCAGAGAGAGAGCGAGGTGATGGTGGGGAGGGGAAATCCCCGGCGCCGTTTCCAACTCCGGCCAATCAATAGCCGGGAAATTCTTTTGCCTAATCACCTTCCTGCCTGCTTCCACCTGATTGCTTCTAACCGCACTGCCAAATACGCTTTTCATTTGAAACATGCGGTTTCGACGGACTCGGACAGATAGATTGTCACCATACGTGATGGGGTAAAAAAAAAATGGTGGACTGCCACAAAAATCGCGTAGCTGCGAAAAGTCGCAATATCACTCTTAGTCAAAAACTAACTGTTCGTCTCCGCCCATACCTGGAAGCCATCTAGTGATGCCATTTCAACCATTGACAAATGAGACATAATCCCTGCTAGCCGAGGGCCAATTTGGTCCTAATTATGCGATGTGAAAGAAAAGCCGGAAGCACGATATGGGGGCAAAGGGCGGGTCGGGTGACACAAAGGTGATAAATGCCGGCAGGGAGAGAGGAGGGGGGGGGGGCTGCTGCAGCAGGCACTATCGCTCCCTGAGGAGAGAAGGACGACAATCGATCAGTGATAGGATCGGGAGTTTCAGGGTGGATGACGGGGGCCAACTGAATCGGGTCCAACATGGCACAACCAGGGGGGGCAAGGAGAAGCTGTCAAACCCCAGGTCAAATTGGACTGCCCTCAGTGGACCAACTAGAGTCCCTCCCACCAGGGACTGGTTGGTTGACAGTAATTCCTTATGTACTCCAAACGGCTGCGCTGGGAAGGGAAGAAGAATTCAGTTTTTGCATCACGGTGAGTGAGATTTGGAAGCTGACTGAAAGCCTCTCCCAATATAAAGACGCGCCCTGCATTGTTTGTCGAAGCGACGCGATAGGAATGTCGTATCAGCAATTTGGTGTTACCGACGTGTCTTGACGTTCCTCCTCCTCCATTCGACTTTTTTTTATATTTATAGGAAGGCAAGGCTGATAGCCATCTCTTATAGGCCTGGAAGCCATCCTTGGGTTCTATGTCCGGCAGATGCGTGGCTTGGCAGGGACCCCCGAGGGAGGTGGGGAGGGAAGAGGAGGATTTATCCTTCCGAGAGGATGTCTCTCAGAAATTCTTGGCCATTTTTGGTGCGAAGCCAGTAAAAAAGGAGGCTTAGCCGACCGTTTCTGCGACAGATGTTGCTCAGGTTGTATTCAAGGGGTTGTTTCGATGTGGCACTGGACTTCTTTTACACCCAGTGCAGTGCAATAAAGCTTTACTTACAGTAGTTGTGCATAAAAAGAAAACTGGGGCATTTTGTGAATAGCCGATTAGCTTAAATTTTTAACAAATGTTCACAACAGTTAATATAATGTTGAAGAGAAAGGGAGCCATAGCATGAGGAGAGATTAATTGAAGACAATCTGCGAGATTTTTACTGAATTTGTATATTTATACAGACTCAATTTGACCTTCATACTCTTACGAATTATAGCATGGTCATCATCCCTATTAATAATTAGAAGCCGATTCCTCTGGAAGCTAATTTTTAGGCTAATTATTTGTTAACACCAATCTGTATTGCTGCACGCCAAAATAGCAGTACACATTGAAAAGTAACTCCGCCTGATGAATTGGGATCCTACAAAAAAAAGTGAGAGAAAGAGATACGAGCCTGATGATGGGTCTCATACTCTCATTGTTATCCTGGGTCATGGCGTCGATCTGGAGCAGGAAACGCTCATTCACGATTTTACCGCCTCTGTAATGCTCCGGCTATACACAACATGCAGCACTGGAAACTTGGTGGAAGCCCCCGGGGGAGAGGAAAAAAAATTATTGCGACCGCAATGTCCAGTAAATGTGAAGGGAATCAGAGGTGTTGTATATGGAGTACTAGTTTTTTATAGGCTCGTCATAGTGTGCGTGTTTTGATAAATAGCATGGTTAGGTTCAAATAAATGCCAGAATATTCCCTTCAAATCCTTCCTCGCATCTACAGTATACTTGCTGTCCTTTCCTGATTCCAGTCCGCTGTAAATTTTAGACTCATCCTTTCAGCGTAGGCCTCCCGATCTGACCAAATCAAAGCGAAGTTGTTGTGGCATATACGCAGGCAATTACCAGGTTGTAAAAGAAGAGCAGTAAAAGGTTACGGCTCTTCTCAAAAGCTTGCGAAACACTGTAAGGTAAAGGAACCTCCCTGTTTCTTATTGAAGGAACAGTGGGGGACTGGCAGAGAAGCCTTTCCATTCAAGTGATTGCGTGATTTATTCATGTGTGGTGCGTCGATTGTCATTGAAATGAGGGATATATATACTTGTACAATACTTCATAGCTTCCAGGGCAGTGCATAAAAATGAGGGACATATCCATTCAGGGCTAGATATTGAAGAAGAAAATGAGAGGCGGAGTGTGTATAGCCCTTCGTCGTCGCCATGGACTCAATTAGGCCTGCACTCGGGGCTACCCACGGATAACTTTTCCCTTTGGTGTCGGTTGTTGATAGGCAAAAAGGGAGTGGAGAGAGAGTCCTATCGATCTAGAGGACGGCTTTTCTACCGCTTCGGGTCAGAAATTTTCCACCCAGAAGTAAACCCGGCGCACATACAAAAAAAATCAGACTTGGCGGAAAGGAATGTCTGACACACACACACACCTGCATTAATCCACGCTCCAAATATGAAAGGCGATGCTGTACACACAAAATATGTGCAATACAGTTCTTCAAGAGGATGTGACCAGCACTACTTATTGCCATGTGTGCAGGTTGCCTACTTTTTAAGGGGCCAACTGGTGCAAATGAAAGGTCTTTTTCGAGTGTTCTTGCTGGACTGGGTCTGTCTCTTCTCCAGTGGCCTGGATGGCTTGATGCCAAGCTGGATCTTTCCGGAGGAGGATTTGGCTGGCTGGCAAGCAAGCAAAAGGGGCTGGAGAAAACCTAGGAACGGCGGAACGAAGGACGAAACGAAAGGATGAAAACGACGGAGCGTGGAGGATGGAGGAGAGAGTGTTGGAATCTCACGCTGGGTGATAAATCTTGGTTTTGTGTGCAGACTTTCCATTGCTTTTTTCTGTTTCAGGGGAAAGGGATGTGGAGACGGGGGGATATAGCAACAGAAATGACTGTTGGAAGGGAGAGATTCTGTAAAAAAAAAAGGAGCCTACTCTGTGTCACTCGTGCGGTGCGAATATCCAACTAAAGGCACAAAGGAGGATTAATGTCAATTCGGTGGATTTGGCATGTCACGCCCGTATAGATTAAGAACCTGGAAGCTTATATGCTGCCAGGGTTTACTGTAAAACCATCAGGAGTATCAAGCTTTTTTTGCAACCAGTTTTGCTGAGCGATTGCTGGAGCCTTGAACTTGGTCCGATTAATCGGAACGAACTTTTCGATAAGATTCATCATTCCGCGGCGATGCTTGTTGGTATCACTAGCAGTCAGTATCAGACGCTAAAATGTGCTTTGTATGGTCTGAAATGAAACATACCGATGTTACTTGATACGCGTGAGGTACGTTGCATGCAGTTTAATGAGCCCTGGATTATCTGGCAGTTACCAGATTGTCTCATCAGTTAACATGATCCGTTCGGGACGGCCTTTTCAAAAAATTGTTGTAGCAAGTATAGTTGTTACATACTGCTACTTTTTGTGAGCAATATCTGCTGAAACGCTTGTTCTATGTGCTCTCCAGAGTGAAACGCATGCCTTCGGAGCTCATTAAGGGCGGTGTACCTTTCACTTTGTCAGGGGCAACTAGGCTGGAATACAGATTACTGCGTAGTAACCCCGCACAAAAAAGAAAACCGCGCGGTAATTATCCATTGCGCAAGTGATAAAAAAAGAGCGTGTGGTGGACGCATTCAGTACATGTGCCAGACATTCATCACACTTGTCACCCGAATGAATCGCATTCCGGGGGTCTCCGGGTTGAAGCACGTGCCTTTAGTGTATGTGCAGTACATGAAAATGCCCGCAATGCAGTGCCGTTTGCTTGAAAGCACCCGGCTCTCTCTCTCGTCTCTGTATGTCCATGGTGTATGACGATAAGCAGAGCCATAAATTAATGGGAGCCGTTTATCAGAAATCATCGCCGTCGTAATGAAGCTGACCAGCCCTGCGGTCCCAAAAAAAAACTCCGGAAAATGCGGCTTTCCAATGGCTGCCAGGCTTGGCGTCGGCCACAATCTGCAACCAACGCTTAATCCTAAATGGGACCCAACCTACGTTGCGAGAGACACACATGCAAATTCTTTGAATATTCAACAAGTGCAACAAGTGCTCATATTATTATTACAAATTTCGCACATTTCCGTGATGATCTTCCTGTTTATAGCCATCCGTTACTTCTGGGAGTGACAGACTTGCAATATTTCCAGCAGGTATTCACCTACTACAGTAGCAGGAGTGAAATTACCACTAATCGAATATTGTCTGGAAACAATGGGCACAAAATACAGAGGCGTAACTGTAAACAAAAGCTTCATTATACACCTTTGCTATACATAACGGGTCCCATCCCATATTTTTTTACAGTATAAAATAACATATGTACAATTTTCCACCAACACAACGGCATTACGTTCAAGGCAAACGCCTGCAAACTTGTGTGTTCTGGAAACCTCGAAAAAACTGGCCAATTTTCAAAAAACTCAAAGTCTCCTTGGTTATACATATAGTCATCGTGTCACCATTTCTTTTTTCCCTCAAATTTATTGAAGTATAAAACACTTCGGTTTGTATTGTACACAAGAATACTGTGTTTTGTGTCTGTGTGTGTGTAACACATACTGGTCGCATTTATTTTCTTTCAAAAAACAGAAAATTGGTAAAATTGAAACGCGGTAATTCTAGAACGTAACACCTCTTCGATCGCCATAGACACTCGGCGTCGCATTTTTCAAATATATTTTTTTGACGGATGGAGGTTGGATTCCGTTACTTGTGCATTTTTTTTTGTCTCTTGTCACCTAAAGGCGTCTCACTGATAAAGATGCCCCCGCCTTCTTTCCTGTTGATATTACACATTTGCTAGGATGAAATGTCAAACGTATGTAGGATTATGTTTTTGCTCCGTGGCTCTCAAAACAATTATTGTTCACAGAATTGTTTCTGCAATTAGTGCACTGACTTTTTATGTCCGGAACAGATCGGGTTTTAGGTCATAGGTCGTAACCCAGTGGAAAACAAAAAAATTTGCTGGTGTCACTGAGAGCTTGAAGAACAGCACTCTCCAGAAGTCGACGCTGAGAACAGGCCGCATCTGAAAATCAATTACAAAAATTACATATAAGCAGATTATTTTTAATTATTTTAAAGTGAAAACATGTCATGCTGTCGTGACTTGAATTGGAAATTCATAATTCATATAACATATAGACTACTATGTTTTTGCACGAACTTAGCTGAGATTGGTCATAATATTGTTAGGGTCAAAGCTTCACGCAAAAATGCCAAATAAAGCTAGGAAAAACTTATATTATTAGCAACATCCTCTGGTTTAAAAAATGTAGAATTACACCAGAAACTTATCCTGCACTTTTTGGCAACAAAAAAAGAGGATTTCAAGTTTCACTCTTAACTTTCCAATCCGGTTAAAAAAAAGTTGACCCGACAGCCCCTGCAACCGGTCTATACAATGAAACAATCTCATTATTTTTAAGCAGGTACAGATCAGGACTATTAGCGTGATTCATTGGTTTTGTGATGCCAGCGGGCAACTTTCTTTCTCCGTTTCTTTAATTCGTTCCGTCCTGTTAGACTTTGCGGCAGAGAGCTGTATATCTCCGTCTAAAGTCCTCTGCAGGAATTACTCAAAGGTAAGGCTCCTTACATGGCAGCCCCCGATGGATATAAAGGCTATAAACTACATCACGTATGCATTATGACAGATCATCTCGCGTGTCTGAGAGCCAGAAACTGGGCTACAAATCATCCCTGTCAGATTTTCCTATCCATTTTTTGTCCTTATACTTTCTAGGGGGAGGGGGAGAAAGAAGGCATGAGAAGGTATATGCAAGTATGTCGCGATAATTTATTAGTGTCAGTTTCAGGAGTCGAGTGAGGGTCAACTGCTTTTGAAAAATGTCCTCCAGCACGACTGGAGGGCAAAAGCTGCTGCAGCTACTCAAGTCTGGAGAAGTGTAAAAAGTAGAAAAAAAATTTATATATATATATTCTGGAGAGAAGAGGGCAGGAAGGAAAAATCTTTTTCTTCCTCCATTCTCATCCGTAGCACCTTACTAATGATGAATGGTGACGTCTCATGTGTCTAGATGCGCAATTTGCCAGGGAAGGAAAGAAGAATTGTACAGCCTGTTTCTATATTTTTTTATCTTATGCAGAAGTTTTTGGGCTTTAGCTTTGCACTGCTAACATACAGACAGTTCAATAAGAACATGCTGTATACACCCGACATTTAATGTCTGAACCAAGCAGTATTACAACCCCACTAGTGTACTCGAACCAAAGAGCCCGTGGGAGAAATAAATTTACCGGCCATTTAATTCTTGCTAATTCTAGCCCTTATCATTTATGCTGTAGTCATTTATGGGATCCTCTCTCTCTCCCCCCCCCCTCCTATTCTCCTTAGGGAATGCCCTCGTTCCTGCTAATTACACGCGGAAAAGCCTAAAAGCCTTGCAGTGGATTCGAAGGAGTTAGGAGAGGGTAAGGAATGAAGACACTACACTGGTTGCGATGTGAAGCAATGCGGGTTGGAATTCGGTGCTCGAAAAGCTCGAAGAGAGAGAGAAAAATAGTGAGGGATAGGGAGAAAAAACGAGGAGAAGAAGAGGAGTCAATTTTAAGAGGCTCAGAAAAGCTCTTATTTGCTAACTGCCAGTCAAGCATCCTCCCAACATGGAGTCAGAGATTACTGACACAGCTCTATCAACTTTGGGGAAACTCTTGACTTGAAAGTATAATGCCTAGTTTGCTGGGACCTGGTATTATTTGAGGGTATTAAAAAAGGTTGGGGGTTGAATGAAGATTCTTACCTTCAGGCTGGCTTGGAAAACGAATATCGAGTTGGGAGAAGGATCTAGACACTCGCGTTTTTTTTAGGAGGCAGGTAAAAGGGGATCGATTTCCTCTCTTTTTTTCGGTTCTAATTGAGGTTCTGGAAGCTGCTCCTCATTCTGGCCATCTACGCAATGCAAACATTTTTTATAGGTATTATGTGAGAGGAAGACCAACTCTGCATAAAAGTCACTTTTTTTCAATGGCTGGGTTTTGTTGGTTAACCTTACTGCAAAGAATGAGGTCCCTTTTTTTTCAAAATGGAAGAGAGAGAAATTGGGGATTTTTTGGGGGGAGTAAGGAGAGAGAGAGGAGTCAGGCACTCTTTTGCGCGACGATGGTGATATGTTGGTGGACTGGTCATCATCTCACGGTGGTGGCGAAGATTGAGCAAAGGAGGAGGAGGACCATTCGCAGGCAGGTCAGGTGTGGTGCACCGCCATGCTGGAGGCCCGCTGGGTGTTCTCCTGGAAAGGATCCAGAGTGAAAACTAAAGTCCGGGAAACTTTACTGGACAAGTTAGATCTATAGTGCAGCAGAATTATTGGCCAGAACTTGCAAAACCTAGCCCACATTATAAACCTTACTCAACTGACAGTACTTTTTACAATGTCAGAAGAGCATGCTTTATGAAATGTTGACCGATGCAACATCTGGCTGTAAGTTATACCCTTCAGCAAGTGGTGGCTGAAAATTGGCTGAAATTTCAGGACAAATCAGGCCTCTTTGTCCGGCAGAGTCATCAGCGGTCTGGCTTGACATGTTCCGCGATAAGCAGGGTTGACGCCTCGATTTTTACCATACCTGTCGTGCCCCCGTGGTGGTAAAGTGGACTGACATCACAAAATGGGTACAAATACTCGGCACGTTCGGTTGTGGCAGAGGAGAGAATACATCAGCATGTTCAACCGGATTTGTTGGGTGACCACTGGCTCGCTTGCTGGTGACAACAGACGTTTTCAATGAACGACATGGAAATTTTTACTTGGCAGCGTTGGCTGACGTCGAACCCCGCGCTTTTTGTCTCTCTTTTTTTCAGTCAGATGCCCGAATAACATCCCATTAGCAAGCGCCCGATAGCGTCGAAAAGTTGGGCCAATTAAAAATATATAGTGTAGCCCCCCTGTTCATGTATGGTTATCAGGCAAGAAATTCTTGTTATCGGATGGAAAGTCTCAGATCATTATTCCCCGGGATGCAGGTTATTGATTCTTGCTGCGCACAATACGTACGTGTGTGTGTGCAGCAGGTCCTGGCAGTAGGCCTACGGTGCAATTCAATAACGAGGCTCAGTGTGTGCATACAGTACATGAGCTCCAAATGTTAGGTGGGCGGCAGTGCAAAGCGCACATAACCTAATGAAAGCGCTCTGTCATTCCAGAAAGTGAGATATTTTTATAAAGCTGTGTCCCACTATTGGGCAGGACGCACATTAAAAATTTCTCCCTTTCACGCCGAATGATTTTTGATTGACAATAAAATAATTCGTGCCCATTTCAGTGGTTAATTAGGTATTAATTCGGATTAGCGCACACCGTTTTTTGGTTGACCTACATTTGTCACTGTTGTTGTGAAAGAATTAAATCCCGATTGTTTTGTACGCCAAATTGCATCAGTTCCCATTTAAAAGAATTAGCGGCCTCTCATTAGTCCCTCGAAACTGATCAACCTTGATGTGCATTTAAGACGGGGAATCCGCATGAATTAGAAATAAACGATGCCGCTAAGCCCGGTCCCAGGGGCGCCAGAGTTGTCTCTCTTAACGCAGGCTGCAAGTGCATCATAAATCTCTCCGCTCAGGAGCCCCGTTTAGAAATGTTTTATAAATGCTTGTCTCACGTGGCACCGCCAGGCCCTGCCCCCAATTCAATCCCAAGCAGGGGCCAATCCTCAAATGGCAATCATTATGCACGTTTGGGCGAGTACATCTCCATAATGGCCCCCTGCCTTATCTGTATAACGTTTCCCAGGTCTGTACTTTGGCCCCGCGCGAGTCGAAGTAAGGTGCCGCACTTTACTTTCCTTTTGCCTGGTTTATATAAAGTACTGGCAGAGTAAATAACTAATCTGGAATTGCGACGGTGCGGTTTGGACCTCGCCTTCTTTTTGCGTATGTTCGTCCACACGCAGGGTAATCTGGTCCCCGCAATATTTGCCTACTTTTGCTGATTGGCTCCGAGGTTCGCAGACCTTTTCGCACGCTCCTTTGAGCATTGCGTTCCCATTTCATGGGCCTACTGGCCAAGTAAATATGGGTTTTTTTTGGAGGGTACGGTACATACCCTATAAAATTTGGCGGCGGTATTACAGTTATCTACTACTCGACAGGAGGGAAAGTAGGTTGCTTTGGTCTTGTCAACACAGATTGGATAAACAGTGTGTAGTAAAAACCATATATCTTGCAGCAGTTATTTTGACTGGTAATTTCACTTGTTTGGTGTTATTTTGTTCGCGGTGACTTTGCTCGGCCGCTGTTATTTTTATTGTTAGCGTTTATTATGCGGTCGTTGTTAATTTTCTTTGCTGAAGGAGTTATTATGATATTGGAGATACAGAGCAGAATCCATGATTTTTATATTCATTTTTGTGGTACCATTTTATATTTTACTATTACGTTAACTGCTACTCGATCTACAATATAATAATTTTTCAATATTTATGTATTTTATTTAAATACTTCTTCAATATGATTTTTGTTTTTTATTTTGTTATTTGCATTCATTTATCATTTTTCTACAGTACATTACTAATTATTGTTTTTGTGTCCATACGTTAGGTTTCTTCGGTTTGTGTGGCATCCACGAACTTTTTGGTAACAATTGCGGCTACTTCAAGATGTTGCCATATTTTAATGGGGAACAAGTGGCACGACAAGTACAGTGGCATTCAAATATTGACACGCTCCATCCCCCTTCAAGTTTTTTTCTCTCTTTTTTTCATTTTTAGCTAGCCGAGAGTGGCATCGCTGTACATTAACAAGCATGTGAAGCGGAACGGTGGAAATAAAGTATTATCTTGCGTGGTGCCATTTGCAGACCCTCTTTATGCATGAGAGGGAATCGATACGTCATGGGCAGAGCGTGCGAAGTTAGAAGGGAGGCTGGCTGGTGGAGAGAGAGAGAGGATGGAGAGAGATATGTGCGGTTTTGTCGGGGGTTGCCCAAGAAGGACGATCAGCATCATGTATCCAATTTTTTATACCGATCTGATAGTGATCCCACCCTGATACGTGCAAGTGACGTTTTTTTCCAGCCAGAATTAGCGCTGTGTAAACTCATCAAACTCAGGTGTCCAAGGCAGATTAATATGCTACCATTTGATCGAAATTTTGTAAAGAAATAAACTCGAACATCTCACAAAATTAAGAACTGAATACAGGTACTCTCTGTCGTATTTGGAATATCGGATTGAAATTTACTTGGTTTACTTGGTTAGGCAGATTTTTTTGCTTGGATTTTGACAGCTCTAGGAACCCATATTGTGCCCAATTTTTATGCAGACATGGACGAGTGCCAGCAAAAAAGGATCACTCCGCTCCAAAATCCAGCGAATTTTAGCACATGCACCGCTAGTGCTGCCCTTTTAAAAAAATGTCCCGGATACGTTACTCCTGGACAAAAAAAAATATTCGGGAACGTTGCGATGCGGCGGTTTCTGGTTCAAGTACGTCGAAACCTGCTCAAACCCAAAGAAAGGATCCGGGGCATGGAACCAGAGCAACACACACACATAGTTCACGTGATACTTGCACGGAGTAGTGCACACACACTGCAGTGTAGCAAAAGCCCTGATGATGAGAGAGGAGCAGCAAGGGATAGAGTTTTCCGCGGATGGAAACTACCACAGCATTACGCAGAGTGCATCTGGTTGAGTTTCATTAGGCGTCAGCTGCACCCTCACTGAAAAAGTGGTCTGTCTTTTCCTGGTTTTATGATCATCCTAGATGCGATTTTAAAATTGTGCTGCGTACATTGGCAGCGGCCATCTTGTGCATTCATTGTCACTATAGTCACATTTATCCTCATTATCAGCTAGGCGGGTAGCGTATTTTACGGAGAAAAATCCTCCACAACAATTTCAATAATTTTTTACCATTGAATTTTCGTTTAACTCTAAAATTTGATTGCATTTCATTCGTGTTGATTTATTTAAATAAATTTAAATTTATGATCATATTACAGTATTTCCGTCACTAACATTCCGAGCATACTTGGAATCAGTGATTGTAATAATTATTTTAGAGCCAGCTTTTGCCTGAGTTTCCATCCAGTTCCCTTCAAGTAGTTCACCTATTGGCTGGGTATCGACTCATCGACCAAAGACAAAAACCAAAACGACTGCCGTGCGGACCAGCCTTAAGTCGATTACTGCCGATGTACTTTGCGAGGGTCAAAATTGTGCGGGGCAAAGAAGATTTTCGGGTAATGACGGAGTCGTAATGCCATGTCATTGAGATTATTCGATCTGTGCCAAATTAAAAGAGGATTAAAACAGACCATTTCTAATTAAACCAAAGCTGCTTACCGGCGTCCCGGAACCAGGCAGTGAGAGAGAAACGGGACGTGCAAAAACCGGTTGAAAAGATACCGAAATCGAAATGACATTTTTTGAATTCCAAATAGGCTGACCGTGCTGAATCTGATATGCTCCTAGCTCCAGTCCAGAAAAAAAAAAAAAATTTCGCTTTTTTTTAAGCGAATGCATTCAGGTGATGGTTAACATTCGGGGCGCGGTTTAATGATGCCGACCGCCCTTTAAGTAGAAGGCCCGCAGAATTGTTCGACGAACAACATTTAGGCCGCCGAAATTTTCTCCGTCAATGCTGACCAATGTTAACCAAGTCCGGCGTTCAAAATGGACGCTTTTATTCGACCAGGCTTATGGAGCCAGCGGGTGGGGAGGTATTCGGGACAGAAACGTGATGTCCTGCCAATGGGTCGAATCGAACCTGCAATGGTTTCCAGAGCTGTTGTGTAAATCCTATTATATGATGAAACTTCGCTCTTGGCAAATGTGTCGCCCACCAGAGCTCCATCCTCTTTTTTTTGTTTGTTTCCAGAGCGAGAAATTTTTCGGCTTCCGGGTTTTAATGTGATTGCTGGGCCCTGGAAAAATAGTCTGCCCCACGCGTTCAGCGTGGAAAACAAACCAGGCCAAAATAACGTTGTGTCTCGAATAAACCTGAACCATTGGCATTTCTGCTCATTTTATAAACCACATCATGCGCATTCTTGCTGATTGAATTTTAACCTGGAAACAAACCAGGCAACCAACGAAACAATGGGTATGAAATGACAATAGTTTTTGAATAGTTTTTTTTTTTGTGGGAGCTTACCATTGAGGACGTGCACCGTAACGACTGCCACGTCCTTTGGGGAGATGGAACAAGTGTAGTTTCCGCTGTCGGCCTTCTGGACTCGAGCCACCAGAAGCTTGCTGACAGCCCCGTCTTCCTTCAGGTCCGTCTTTACGCTGCAAGGAACAACGACCCACTTTCATATCGGCTGTTCCAGGCCTGCCCCAAACACTACTTTCCAATTTCCAAAAAAAACTATGCCATAACCTGCAATATTATACGAAAATATAAAATGCTACGTATGACAGGCTGTATCCGCAATGTAGTATTTGATTAAAGCTAATTAATGCACCATGCTAAGACATCTACATAAATGTGTTGCTTTTCACCAGAAGTCGTTTGTCATAATCATTACGGAACACCCTGTAAGACTCTCCGGACAATGGCGGCGTGTCTGCCTCGGATATGACTTCAGAGAGAGGGGGTATAGGGGTTACAGGGCCCCTTGGCTGGACGGGGCCTGCACCGAATTTTCAATGCCTCGATCCTCTCGAGTTTAGGAAAAAGTCCACAAATCATTGGGTGTGGGTGGGAAGGAGGAAAAGGACTAGAGGGTCCCAAGCACGTCCGTGGTTCACCTTTCGCCGTCCGGACTTGAAATACTACTCTGGGGTGGGTGAGGAGCCTCAGGTTGGGATCTACATAGTAATAGCTATGGGCTGTATTTATGCCGCTTTTGGGCTGGGGTTTGATCCATGGGCATAGAAGCGAGCAGGAAAAAAAAAGTGAGAACGAAATAAATCGGTGTGACAAAATACATGCCGGGTTTGATCCTGGTGGGAAATTCCGCATCGGCAGGCGGCACATTACGTGATTCAATTAGGTAATTATCAAATGTTATGATCTAGAAAAAAAGAGTACAACAAATATTGTTCTCCTATCCAACTCTGCTAATTGCTTCCAGTTACCTTGATTGAGGCGCGAAAAATACACGACTCTCTGTGCTCTGAAAATGATATAAGTTGCGGGCAATGAGCATTGATGTTGGGCGCTCGGTTTCGCGTTAGTGGCACAACAGCGCATATGATCTGTCATTTGGAAAACTGGGACGAGTATGCATATCCCACGCATGACGGCACTTTAACGGATTCCAATTTATTGGTTAAATTAGGACCTATTGCAGCGGATGTGAATGTGCGTCATTAATAGTTACAAAAAAAAAGAGAGTAGAAAATCTGGACAAATTCGAATAGGCAGCGGAGCTTAAAACGGGTTTTATGACCGCTGCAAGTTTTTTTTTTGCAGCTCAGTGGCATTTTGGCAAGCGTGCGAAAATCAATCCGCGAGGTTACTGGTTTTCACAGATTAACACCAATGGCCGGCAACAGTATTTGACAGCACTTATGAAGATTCATTAGTCTTCTCTTGAATTGAATAGGATATTATGTAAATAGACCCTGCGAATGGTTTTGCTCGTTCCCCACCCGATATCCTTTTAATATTATCAGCAGGTGGCATTCGGGAGCGCAAATTTTGTGCGTGATAAACATTAATTTGGCTTACATCAATTATTTAAACCGGCGGTTAATGGCGGATTAATTACACTATTCAAGTAGCATTAGCGCCCGCCCCTAGCCCCGCATTTAAATCTCTAGGGCGCTTTTACCTTACCGGCTTTAAAATTGACAGCAGCTCGTAATTATTATATTCGCAGTTTATATGTCCGTTTGATGGGGTTGGCTATCATTGTCATCCATCACTCTATTTTTTTTCCTGTGCAAAGCTTCTACCCAGCAGAGTTTGCTCCTTTAGCAGAGAATGGCAAATGACGATTTCATAGCTCCGGCACCAAATGGGCTAATGATTAATGCTCCTCTGATTTCTGAGAATCCTTCGCAGCCAGCAGCATAGGCCTTCCAAGGGGGGGAGGGTTTCCTTTTCTTCTTTTTCGGACGCCACTAGTTCTCGCAGGTGATGAATGGATTTTGCAAATGGGTGCTGGTGCATTTGCCAGCAAAGGTCTTTGACGTTTCCGTTCAAACATCGATATGCTTTTAAAGGCCAGGAAACTTGCGGTACGCTGTATGCTTTTGTTGCGGAACCACGTCCTGCTGCACGGTGCTGCGCTTGAATCGAAAAAAAAGAGAGATAAACGTAGGGGAGGAAAAAAAGGGGAGGCTTGGTTCCATCCATTACAAAAATTGTCTTGCCCTTTTTTTGGCGGCTTCATGACACGCTGTCATTGATCGGCGGGCTTGCACTTTTTTTGCATACGGTTGGTCAACCGAGGTTGGTTAGCCATGTTATCAAATCTAAGCTCGTCGTTACGGACGCAAAAAAAACTCAAAAAATGGCACACGGCATGTGTGTTTCATAAAGGGTGGTCAAATAAATGTACGGAATTTTTTTGCAAAGAAGCAATTTGCAGAATTTGTTAAGTCGACACGTTTCACATGATGTAGTTTGCCTGCTGTCAGTTTTACGAATATTTTTTTGCGTCATGGAAGGAAGTACTGTCAAGGTTTGCATTTTACGTAGAGTACATTAAAATGTACATTGAAGGCACTGATTTTTTCAAGAAATAATAGGATATGGACGGGGAATACCACCTAAAGCCTAATATTTGGCCCGCTCAAATTCGCGAATATTTCTCTCCATCAGATACCCCTCTATTTCTCAGCAAAGTTGTCACACTACAGGACGAAAGCTATCGATCAAGGACAGCGTAATTCTCCCTTGGGATCTGGCCTGCGACGCAAATCTTTTCCAAAAAAAAAAATAATAAGAAGGGGAAAGGCGACAGACTATCTTTGGGCTTTTTGGAAATAATTTAAAACGCATTAGACGGAGCCCAGCAGACTTCCGCAGTTTACGAAACTTCCTTTCTCCTGGTGATTAACGAACTGGAGTAAAACTATTTGGTGCTAAATATGATCCCGCAGACGTGCCTGTGGGAATGTAAGAGAATGACAATGACAAGGTTTTCCCCCCCTCCCTATCCCCACACCCCCTTTGCCCCCCCTCATCATCAAGTTCATTAACCCGCAGAAGCCCCTATCGCATGCAGGAAATGTCTCGGTTCCTTTTCCAAGCATCCAAAATCGCCCGCTTCTTCTACATTAAAGTGAACGTTAAAGGCGACGTAACAGGTCTGGGTCGGGTGAGGGTTATTCCCCGGTAATTAAACGGTAGAATTACATAACGTAAGGCTCCGGGGGGCGAAAGTCTCTGGTAAAGACTCCGAAGCACAGAGATATCACTCCGAAGTTTCCATCTCGAGATGTTATGAAGTGACGCGGATATAACGACGCTTTCAGTCACGAGCATGATTAATGAGCGTAATAAAACTCTAGTATTGCTCTGCCTTCGTATTCTTGGATAGGAAGGGACCAGGAAATATTCGGATGTAATATTTTTATGTCGCTCGAGCAGGGTGGCTGGAGGGGAGGGAAAGACTTAGAAGAAGAAGGGAAAAAAATCGGCAGAGGAGCAGGGTTTCTAACCTTTGTCAGTGTCACAAGGGATTGGGAGCAGTGTCTCACCCCAGATGGAAAAATGTCAGGTCCCTACTCTTCCAAAATTGACCCTTGCATTCCAAAATGCGCAAATTGCAACCTACATTTCAAACAATTTGCCAGCTGGAGAGATGAGGGTAAGAGCTGCTTTTTTGGACCTGGCTTTCATAAGTCTTGGCAGGCAGTAAGGTCATAATAATAATTGCCAGCTTCTCTAAATGTAATTTCATGTAGAGACAAACTTTTTGCAATATTAGCAGCTGTACAGTACCTTTTTGAATATTATTGCGAAAAATGTCCAATTATTATTATTGTGTATGGTTGTGTAAAAATTTACCGGTCATTATAAACTTTCTCTTGTTCTGCCAGTTAATTAGTACAGTACTACAGTATGATTGTACTGTACGCGTAAGGCACTTCTCGTAATATGTAATATGTGCAAGCGTTGTGTCGCTCTACAATTTATCACACAGTATATTGGAGCATAATATACTGCAGAGTTATTGCCTGAAGATAATTGCATAAGACGTATTTTGTTCCAAAGCAGATTATTTTTATACGTCCTTCTTCTGTATATGTTTAGTTTCTACGGACAGAATGTTTGATTTAATATTTAAATCAAAATGCAGCAGTAAATTATAAAATTATTACAGGTATATGTCACCCCTTTTTGTTATGCAACTGTGTTATTAATTTACCAATGAAAATCTGCTCAGAATTGTACATCAAGTTTGGCTTTTTTAAGAAGGAAAAGTTCATTTAGCGAAAATAAATTTTTTATCCATTTTCACATTCGCGGACAAAAAAAAAGTTTGAAACAAATTAACTAGAGGAATACCGTAATAGGAAATTATCCGACGATTACATCTGATGTATTCAAAGAGCCGTTATTACTCTCTTCTTGTCGACAGTTCGAGTCGGGTTGTCACGAATATTATGCACGCGTGCTTCGGCACTCGGGTTTTCGGCAGTCACAATGCAATAATTTCGGAATTCCCCGCAGCCCTGTACGTAGACGTAGGTGGACGGCGTTTGCAGCAAGTGAAGATTTACGATGGCCCAATACAATTTCCATACTGCACGCTCGGCGAGATTTGTTCGCTAACGTCACTTGAACGTTATAATGTGCACTGTAGGTTACTACGTCCCGCTGATGGCAGATTTGCATCTTGTCCTTGCCTGTCACGAACCGAGCAAAAAATATGAACCGCAATGAAATTACTCCCGTTGAATTCAGGGCCCCCGTCCCCTACCACCCTACCCTTAACACGTCCGAATGCCAACCCCGAATGTAACTCGGAAGCGAACCTGTTGTAGGCAAAAATTTTGCACTTTCCATTCAGGCGCCTGCATGTTGAATGTGAACAGAATAGATGCATTGTAACGCCCCGCTCTTGATTGCCCTCCCTGAATTTTAAAATTGGTCCCCGTGTTTTCCCAGCATTTTTTCACGTTTTGTTCACATTTTCAAAGGGGGATTATTCTGTGCCCGGCTAAAAAAAGTATCGCATCTGATGTTTACGTGAGTATGTTAATATTGTGCGGCTGTTTAAAGCTGCCCAGTTGAGACGTGCAGTCGATGTTGTAATTTTTTAACGAAAACATAAACTGATTAGCCATTTGCAGCCATAAAATACGTCACAGTGGACACTATTGGTATAAGGTATAAGCAATGAAACTAACAGTGAGTTATTTAAATGCTATTTAACGGCTGAATCTATTCTAGACTACTAAATTATTTTGTGAAAAGGTCAGTAGATGTAACAACTGCTGTTCTCCTTTTCGTACAGCAATACATTAGTGTTATTTTTAAAGAAAAACTTCAGGAATGCAAGTACAGTAGGTGGAACATTTTTGTTAATATTGGTTTCATAATCATTACTAATAGGATTATAGTTTAAACTCGGTTTTACCTGCAGGATGGCTAAATATTTTACTGGAATTTCGCTGAATTTGGCCACGTCCCAAATAAAGCCACTTGCACGGGACTTTTGAAATATTTGGTTAGACACACACACAAAAAAAACTTTCATTGCACTCTCATGGCATAATTTCCACCATAATTTCTCCAGTGCGAGAGCAGATCCTGGAATGGTCAAATTACTCGGCAGTTATTGGCACACCACGACTGCAATCCCGTTGATTGCGAGCGAGTAAGACATGCGGTGTCGGGGCCAATTGCATCAATGCGGCAGACACGTGTCAAAGGGCAATGCAGGACCCACCCCCCGACACACAACAACTGACAGCGTTTTGTATTCTGACAGCCGACGGCTTTGACAGAACAACAACCATTGTTTACTCCGAGACTGTTTATGCTGGCAATTACATACTCAACGTTATTATCCAAACAGAAAATAATTTGCGCTTCCATCCGCAACCCCTGTCGGCTTTTACCGGCATTGCTCCCAAATTGAGGCTTTCAAGGTAATCTCCCCAACGTATTATTGTCCCCCGCTGCTATTTTACCACTCTCAATTGACAAACACAGCCGGGGCCTCTCCGGGACTAAAGGGCATAGAGCCTGGATCCGAAAGTGTACAAAGCTGAATGCACTGTACACCGCCAGTAACTCAATGCGGATTAATAAGCATAAAGCTGTAATTATTTGATTACCTGATTCCACCGCGAGTGGTGTCATAGTTGAGGACGTAGTCTCCATGTTGCCATATGACGTAGGAGGAAGCCATGGAAGCATATTGTACGTGGCAGGTCAGCTCGATGGTGCTGCCCGCCTTGTAATACTTTTCGAAAACGTCTTCTCCTCTGTCGTTCACCACTCTGACCTGAGGAGCTGGAGAGAGAAAAATGACAATAATTATAAAAGAAAGTACAGGTACAGCTTTGAGATATAAGGTTGAGCCATTTTGTTGAGGTGCGTGTGCTAGAGAGAGGAAAAAGACTTTCGATTTTTGCACAGACGGAGAGAAAACAGAGACGGAAACATTTGGCGTTTCCCGTGTGACAACTCCCACTGCCCCGACGGATTCTGTTTCCACCAAAGGTTTCCTTTCCTTTTTCCTCTCTCATTCTATCCCTACTCTCTCCACCAGACCAATTTAGCAAAGGCGCGACTGCCAGTCTTAATAATCATTGGACATGGCCAAGAACATGTAAAGAAAACTGCGGAGGAAAATTGCTAGAATTGAAACTGATTCCGGTAATGATGTCGATCCAGTAGCTATAAAAGATTGAAGTGGCGCATAGATTTAAGGATACAAATCCTTGAACTTTTTTTTTGCTGGATTCCTTTTTTCCCCTTCTTGAAAAAGGGAAAGTGTTGTGCTTTCCACCTTCGGTTTTTGGTGTGCCAACCACGATCTTTCCATCACTCCACGTTTCCATCGTCATTCTTCAAAATCCGGCAGCTTCACGACAGGGCGGTTCGAAAAAAGGTGCCCAAAAAAACCTCTAACCGCAGGAAAGGAAAAGATTGGTGGATGCATATGGTAAACGATGAAAAGTGTTTGTGGAGTGGGACCCTGAGCGACGACATCAGCTCCTCTTGTCGTTTTCTTTATGCCTTGTGGCCAATTCTTTAAAAAAAAAACTCCGCCCATTTCTCCCCTCATCGAAGAGGCCCCCTGGCATTTGAATAGCAAGGTCGGCTGCAAAAGACCGAAACCCACCACTTTTTCACCTCCCATTTTTTTTTTGGGAAGGCCTATGCCTAAACATTCCCGGCATCCAGTCGCGCCTCCATCGCTTTATCCAACCCCCAGTAGCAAGCAGACCGTAGAAGCCTCTTGACGTTGCTTTTATAGTAGATCGGATGCTTTCTGGGGCGCCCCTCCTTCACCCTGTCCAACCATCGCTTTTCCTCCATTTCCCCAAAATGCCGAGCGGGATTCCGCACCCTCCGTAAAAGTAACCTCAAGTCCACCCCCCACTCTTGGCAACCGGAAATTAAATTCATCCGCCTTTGCCTCGTAGCCTCAACAAGTCAAATATGTCCGGGGGGAAATGATTGGATAGTCGATATTGAAATTTTCTATCACTTGGTCCTATTCATAATGTGATGAAGCTTGATCTTAACCAGAAAATGGTCAGAAATGCGGAATTTTTTTCTGCTGGAATGATCCTCTCTGGATGATTCTGGTGAGAGGTACCTTGTATCACTTCTGTGGGGTCGTGTCTGGTTAGTTGGCAGCTCGACAGCTGCCTGCCACTTGCAATTAGACGTGAAGTCCCCTCTGGCATTCCTTCCATTCACTCAGCACAGCTTCAACATGGCTTCTTACAAGGCTCCTCTCAAAGATCCGTCAGGATAAATGGAAGAAAAATGCGTTTCCGATCGCCAATGTTGCGCTCCAACAATCTCAGGTGAAAGGTATCCGGCACAAATTGGGGTTCTCCTAGAAAAAGGAGTTTGCTTGCGGAACTCCACCGTCGGCCAATTAAGTCGGCTCGCTCTTCCACGCAACGTTTGTCACAAATACATTAATTAAGACCAAAGAACGGGGATGAAGGAAGGTGCGGAGAGAGGCGGGGGAAAACACTCGGAGTCATTAATTCTCCCCCAGTACTTGCAGATTACTTTCGACAAGTAATTATCGCAAACAACCTTGCGGAAATCCCACTTAGCACTGGGAAGGCCTCTTTTCTATATACGACTGTTCCTTATCGCATGTGGTGTTTCCATTGTAATTTGATGCTTACCATTGATAAGCAAATGCACTTGGTTGACCTTGGGCGGGTGCGTGGATATTTGGCATTCGTACAGGCCCTCGTCCCTTTTATTGGCGTACGTGATCTTGAGCCTCCAGTTGCTTGGGTATTGGAAGTCCATGGAATATCTCGAGTCGCTGCTGTACGTGTGGTGACCCACTGTCAGCAGCTGGAGGTCGTCTTCTTTTCTTCTCACCCAGGAAACCTGCAATAATAAGTAACATACCGTTTAACAGTCTGTAGGTAACTGTCAAAAAATTTTGGACGATGTGTACAGACCCCCTGGAGGCAAACTCCATCGAAGATTTGATAATAAACGTTGCGGAGCGAATAGTTTGGGCCAAAGTTACCCGTCATTACCTTGCCCAAGTTTATATTCAGGCGTGTTTTGGCCCCTCTCTCTCTCATGGAAATGAATTCCTGCAATATTGTGTTTGCTCTCGGCGTCCCTCGGGTGGGTCCTTATTGTTTTCGTGTCCCGGATTTCTGTCGGGTATATACCCCCAACGCTTTCCCACAAGTTGCTGCGCCGTGTCATAAATATACAAGATCGTTTCCGGGAAAAGCGGTATTGAATTCCTCCGGCTCGTGTTTGTACAGGTTAAGAAACGGGATTGAAATCGAGCCAAGTTTTTGGGAGGGGAGGTCCGGACTCTGCCCCCCTTCTATACTCCCTATAAAAGCAATCAGATTTCAGGGTCCGGATATATGCTCCGGATTTTTATACCATGTTGCATGTCCCCTTCCAACCATTCCGAACGCATTATGATGGCATGCATTTCATCGAATTTGACGAAGTGGATAAGCCATCTGCTCAATCTGCTTGTTCTTCTCATGTACAGTATTATTATGAAGAGTCAAGTTACTCTGTTACATGGAGCCCTCTTTGTACTTAAATTGAGATCTGAAACCACACAATTTTGCGACAAACCTTTAACTTGATCAGTTCTGCAGGAACACCCTGTGCCCTGGGATTAAACAGGTTTGGCATGATACGTACTGACCGCACGGTTGGACACATCAAGTGCGAGGTTATTATTCACTAATAAAATTTGGTGGGACCATACGCCGCGTCCATTATTTGGGTGGACCCATGCAGCATGCATCAGACAAGTTGCGTGCAGAATGCATGCCTAACATGAGATTTGTGCGAAACATCCCACCCGTCCCCCCACCCCTCCTAGTTTTGGCCCCAAAATAAGCGTGCCGAGCCATGAAAACAACCCGTGCGAATGTGCTTCTGATAAGCGAGCCACGACCAGACAATCCCGGAAGACAGGAAAATTAAATTGCGGAAGGTTTCCTCGAGCGGAAACGTAAAGCGTCCCAGAGGCAGCAGAATCCACGTGGTATTGACCCCCTCAGCCTTTTCCCCCTATGTCAAAAAAAGAAAAAGGGAAATTGTAACACTAGATCGTAAACTTACTGCTTAGAAATTAACTGGTACGCAAGCCTTCATACAGTGTGTGTCGAGAGGGCGGTATTATTTGCGCTGGGTTTGTAATGGGCGCCCTTTTGCTTTCAGAATATTCTAAGCAAGCGGCCTTTTGTAAACAGCGCCTTTGACAAGGTGTTTTTGGCCACACACAGCCCCGTTTTCAGGTGAGAGTTTGCTGCGGTTTGCCTTTCATCTTGAATGTATCGCCCAGCATTTTGCCTCTCAGTGTCACATAAAGGGGGCCGTTTGTAGAGTGTGTCCACAACCAAGAAGTCTTTTGTGTGTAAACCATTTATAGTCAGACATGAAGTCTTTGACTCACCCTTTAACATATAGCGATTGAAATATACCAGCCGTTTCCCCCAAAAACCGGCTGTATTGCGGCGCCCGCATCATCATTAAAAGGCAACTGGCGTAAATAACTCTTTCCGTCTTTTGGCGATTTATAGAGTGGAAGGGCCGGTAACGGTAAACCTCAATCGTCGGATTTGCATTATCGCCTAGTACAGGTCGAATTATAGGCCTGGTTAGATTGACGGGAGATCCCATCCACATTTAAATCGCACGTGTCCATTTCCACCCGCACCCATCACTGCGGATTGGTCCCCAAAAAAGGGGGTGCGCAACACAGCTAGCTGATTCACTGCCAATTGATAATCTAATCGCGATTTACTTGGGTGTTGGGTGCACGAACTGTGCTAATGACACGGCTTTTGTGTGTGTCCCACCAGCCCTCTGGCTGGTTGCTACTCCCGGACCCGGTTCGGATGCATATAACAAGCTCCGGGGAGAAGCCAGTGACTAATTAGAATCATTACCGCGCCTATACATACACGCATGGAACCTACATTTGCAAATAATGCCATCGGGTTTTTTTCCGTTGCATGGTCCTGCTACGCTGAGAGAAAATGTTGAATTGTGCGAGTTTAGTGCGTTTGGAAAAACAACGGGCTAGAAAAAGGCTGCCGCATTGAGCTTGTTTTTTTGTTAAAAGAATGCAAGGAAAGATAAGAAGCCTGCTGGAAGTGATAATAAAATATTTGTCGTCAAATGATCAAATATTTAAGAACACTATTATGATTTTAAAATAAATAAGCAAAATAATCATTTTTGATGCCGTTATTAACCTGTTGTAATTGGCAGAGGTTCATTTGAAGGTTAGTTAACCACTCACATCGTCGGTGTGTACGACGCCTGTCTTTGCAAACTACTTTTTTTTACACCCTGTGGCGGCTACGTGTCTGGCGCTTCTCTCTCCTTCTTCGCCCTTGCTTTCTTGGGCGTTAATTAATTATCACCGAGGCCTAGTGCTTTGCGAGCTGCTTGATGTACGTGCTCCCGGAAACATCTCCCCCCCCACCCCCTTCCTCCTCTCCCCACATCCTCCCCATGTTTTATTCTTCACCTTGTTTCTTCCTCCCCTCAATTATTCAAAATTTCCCCGCGACATTCCAGCTCTTTAGCAAGTGCTAACCCCGTTTTTGTTTCCACCTCGTAATGGCTCTCTCAGCTTAAACGACCGTTTGAGTTAAATCCGAACCGTTTTATTTATATTCTTTTTTTTAAAAAGGTTGACATATTGACCAACTATAACTTTTCCTTTCTACTTATATGGTCGAATCCGGCAGAAGAGCAGAACCGCTTATTTGTCACAGCATATCGATCACACAGGGAGGGCTTTGCGTCTAACCTAGCTGCCAGCAAGTTACTTGGGTCTGGTCCCGGCGAATGGGATGCTGGGAAATCGATGGAGGGAAAAGGGAGAGGCAGCAGGAGCCTGCAAGGATAGACGGAGGTCTTTGACTGAAAGTGACGGCGGGAGATTGCGTTTCTCTGCCGGACTTCTAAATGCCGCAAGATGGTGTCGTTTGCATCATTTGCTTCGACCCTAGGAGAAGGAAGCGTGGGAATCGCTGGTTAAGGGACGCCGTCGCTAGATGGAGCTGAGACGCCGCCGCCGCCATCTTGGTCCCCTGATATCATATAAGTCAGGTTAAACTTGGGTTAAACCCAATGAAAACTTACTTTTTCCTCTTTATGAGCAAACGACATGTTAGCCACTTTATCACGTGCCAGATTCCCCCCAAAAAACCCGTCTATGATAGTCACAAGTGTGTTAATGACACCAAGTTTCCAGCCCCATTAGGCAAGGTGTCTCAATTATGAAACGTTGTCATTAAAAGCCCGGGCGGCAAATTAACCCTCTCTCCACCTTCATAAACGCAATATTCCCACCATTGCCACGAGCCTAAAGATGGCGGCTTGGAAACTATAGAGGGTTTGGTTGGCGGAAATCTTTGGGTAGAGGGCGTGGAGTAAGGTCCAACTGGATAAAAAAAAGAGGGGGTCCTCGCATTCCAAGAGCCTTGGAAGACCTCCCATTCCATGTTCCGGGACTCGGTGCCGACTATTAGCACGTACCGGAATATTGCGGGTGGGAATTGTGCACGGTGACTGGTATTTCCGGAGAAAGGCCCCGGAGTCTGTACCCTAGTATAGCCCGGAGGAAATACGCCGCGTGTTGTTCTTCGTCGATGCAGACTCGCTAATGCTTTTCAGGCTGCGACGCTGTGTTTTCAATGCCGAGCAGGCTTCTATCGCACTTTTTTTTTAGCGAGCTTCTATCGAGGGGATTACTTTCTGGCGGGATGACAGATAAGGTTGGGATATTTTTTTATAGGAGAAATAATTTTTCCGGGGCAAACAGGGCAGTGCGATCAAGTCATCAATTCCACGCAGGATGTGTACAGAGTGGCGGAACATTTTGAAGCGATTTAATAGGAATGCGGAACAATCAGAGGAACAATTCGATAATTTCGAGTCACATTGCTGAATATAATAACTATAGAAGAACCTTGTTACAAAATGCCTATATCAATATAATATTTTGACCTCTCTATTTTTCCATTTTAAATATCCAGTTAATTGGAGGATTTTGCAATGTTAGTGCGAAAACACCTGAAATAATCATTATTGTGGCCAGAGAGTGTTGTTTTCACTCATAGAAGTAGACTATGACCTAATTTTAACAATTTGTGTTTTTTCTACAAAAAATTACGGTTCATTTCGCTCGCGAGTTAAGTAAAATAAAAATAAACATGTGCAAAATTATGCAAAACGTGAGAAACTTCAACAATGCCCTAGAACCTAGATATTATTCACAATGCGACATCTGGTTATTTTACCCATGTGTTAATGCAAATAATTTGAGCTCCGTGTTATGAATAAAAGCTTATGATTTATTAATGAATAACATTATTAACATGTTGCCGGTCTGCTGATGTTAGTAACAAACTAGATAGATCACAAAAATAAGATAATGCGTATGTGCGTTCCCTAGCCATGCATAAAGTTTTGGGCACACTCGACATTCATGGAGGAGGACAGGTGCAGAAGCCCAGCTTTTGTTACAGGCTCTTGACATTTACTGTCTCACAGCCAGATGTTTGCGAGCCCCTGCAGAAAACCTCACCTCCTCCAGTTACATCCGCTTTAAATCACGAGAGTAATGCTCTTAGCACCGTCTAATTGGCTTATTAACAGCCAGAGACACATAAAAATAATTAGCGGGCGAAAAAAAATCTTTTCAGTTCTCCAGCCCTTTCCATACGTTTCGCTGGGAGTGTTCAAATGTGACGAATTGCAACAAAAGCGCCATGCAACAACTGTGTGGTTCATAAATCAGGACTCAACTCTCCCAACTTTTTGGGTCCCAGTTGGCAGGGGCTGGAAGACAAAAGAAACTGCTTTTCGATATGATAAAGCTAGCTGGGAGTGTGATCAATAATGAGAGTGCCTAGATCCTAATCCTTTAAAGTTGACACAGCATTTTATATTTTTTTTGGAAAATTTTAATCTAATTGCGCACTCGGCGCAGTTTAGCAGGGTCGTTGCAGATTGGTGAGTGTTTTTATTGGGGCTTTGAGAGTAGGTCAGGGAGCAGCATCCGAGGGTCATGGACCGGTGATGGAATGTCAATTTTGAGTCCCGTGAGATTCAGCTATTGGACCCAACGTCTTTGTGGATCATCCGAGTAATTCCGGCATGTACGTATGAAAGTCACCTCCGGTTCCGGGAAAAAAAATCCGTTTTCAAACCTTATGACCCACACTAAAAAACGTGTTCGTATTGATGTTTTTATTAATTCATGTGGAGGAAGTTAGTAAAAAACGAAAATAAACACTCTTTTACCATTGCTTAACAATTCGAATCAACAAGTCTGCGTCAAGCGAAAAGTGGAGACAAAAAACCGTCGGAGTTCCTCCAATGCGGAAAGCATGAATAATTTCGGTTAATTACAAACTCCTGTGAAATTGCTCTACGCTGTATTGTGCTTCTAGACGGGGGCGGTGCTTCATACATTTTTTTTTGTTTTATTTTGTAGCCAAGTGTGCGGCACTAGGTACTACATTAGCGACTGGCGAACAGCTTCTGAGAAAGTTGTCGGACTGGTTAATTTTGGTGGAGACAAAAAAGGGGACGTGGTTTTGGCGAAACAAGCGTAAATTTGCGGTGGGTCAGAATTGGCAAAATTTTCTGCGGGCCAATAGCTGTCCATCAACTGGCAGCCAACAGAGCGTGGAATCTATTTCATTTCATTTTAATTCTCTCTCGATGATCACATTCCCCCTAACCTATATATGCGTGGACAAACGAGGCATTTGATTTCCTGGGTGCAGCCCGGAGGATTACTGCTAATCTCGACTGGCTTTCCGCAGATAAACAAAATGCGATTTAATTTATGGCGGGCTTGCTCTCGCTGTGACAATTCCGCGGCAGCAGGAAACTGACGTCGCGGCGCTAGATTACTCGCTCACAACAAAATGATTTTTGCGTGATGCCCATTGCCGATGACGTCCTGGGGTCGGATTGTGTCCGTATGAC
The DNA here is from genome assembly GCA_000934665.2 of Catajapyx aquilonaris. NCBI lineage: Eukaryota > Metazoa > Arthropoda > Diplura > Dicellurata > Japygidae > Catajapyx > Catajapyx aquilonaris. Next base: position 113,662 of record JYFJ02000606.1, read on the forward strand.
AAAAAAATATATATACCCGATGATTAATCCCGCTGCTTTTTTTTTATTAGCGAGCGATCGTTGGAAAGCTGCATCGACTCTCTGTTACAGGTTCGCGTGCCGTAAAACAAAATAAAAGGATTGGTCAATTTCCCGTGTGACATGAAATCCCGGATTAGGCAATAATTCCGGATGAATAGAAAGAATGGTCGGGGGATCCGACCAAGTTTCAATAAACAGGCATTGACCGAGGTAACGGCAGCTGTTGTTATGTTTTATTCATGGGCTGCGAATAACGTTACGTGACGTACACGCGAGTGTTTGCTGCACAGTACAAAATAATATGACCTGGTTTTTAAAAAATTAAGTACTAAATAGTTTGGCATAATAATAACTACTATAGGCCAACTAGGGACTATGATTTTAGAAGCGGCCTCTAAGGGTTGAGAAATTGTTAGAGCAACATGACTTTAAAATCTGCCCCAGGAGAATTCACATAATTATTATACAGTAGTTAGGCAGGGCCTGCGGAACATTGCGTAAATATTACAGACTGCCTTTGTTGTTTCAAGGAATGAATATTGACGTTATGGAAGTTTTGAGGCCATTTCCCAGTAACCCAGTGAACCGATTGGCTTTGTGGTGTGGTTTACAGAATAAACATTTTTGACAGCTGGTGTGATACGACTCACAGATAATTTTACTGGACATGTTTCGTAAAGATTTTTTGCAGACATTGAATTTTGCACTGCCAAAATACGTTATCCCAAAAGATTTTGAAGCCTACATTTTATTTTTATTACTTGATTGCATTTTCATGATTTACGAATATTATTTTTCCGAACGAATTGCACTGTTTGTACAGCAGACCACTGCATCTTTGAGACCCCCGTTAACCGACGCCCCCTCTGTGCACACCAGTTTACGAAACTTTCAGACCAGAATTTATGACCGGTGCGCCTGAAACAGACACCCCAACCAGGTTCGGCATTAAAAAAAAGTCCAACCTCTAGGCTTGACCCCCCTTTAAAAAACAAAGTGGGACAGTCGACCTGGCAGGAAAGCAAATCTGCGGGCATTTTCCATTCTGCTTTTTTTTGTGTGTGTGTCTATCCTGGGCTTACCATTTTGTCTTGCAAAAGGCTGATGCGGCAATCCAGGTACACAGTGCTCCCAGCCCGGACGGTTACGGTGGTCACGTTGGTCTCTTCAAAGTGAGGGCCCCAGGGATGATCATGGTGGTGGTGCTTCTGGTTGGAGTGGGCGTCGAATATATATCCCAGGAGCGGCGACTCCGTTTTCACCAGCTGATTCTCTTGAGCTCGAGAGCTGTTGCTGTGCGAGGCTGAAAGCCCAATCATATAGAAAGAAGAAAAAAAAATAGTTTAGAGAGCAGGAAGGGTAGATATTGAGATTGGAGAAAAGCTTCAAGTGGGGTGGAGCTTGTTTCTAATGATTCATAGTCAGAAACATGCACTGGAAGGGCTGGAGCTTTTTTGATTTGTACAGAGGGGCTTGGTAAAATCGTTTTATCTCAACTCTCGCAAGGATGATGGGCATTTCGAGGTCAACTGGGCACAAAATGTGATGAACTGTAGTGGGGCCATGTTATATTTTTTTGGAGGAGATCTGTGTAGCCAGCTCTCTCTGACTGGATTTATTGGCAGCGAGCCGCGGACTGTTTTTCCCATTCTGATACGACATAGCTCGAGTTTTGCTATCAGGAATGGAAAAGTATGGCATGTTTTGCTCTGTAGTAAGCTAATAATTGACATTCAGTCTTGTGGACATGAAGTGGGTTTTGTTTGTGTGGCACGGCCAAATGATCGTGGTTAGCTTACCGTGCTGATATTATCGGGATAATATTCGTCCTCCATTCGACGCATGTCCAAAATTCCGTAATATTTTTGTAACGTTTCCAAAAGTAGATCAGGCCATTACACCGGAAATCCGCTGCACCTATAATATTCAAGTATAGGTTATTGAATGGTTTATCTAACGTTTTAAATGGCGTTTAGAGAATCAGCTTTATACTGTAGCAGCCTCATTTTATCCTGACAGTGCAGGGCCACCCATGCATCACGACTGTTGAGCGGGGAGTGGGACTCACAGGATAAACTTCAAATCCTGTGAGTCCCACTTCCCGTTCAACAGTAATGATGCATGAGTTGCCCTGCAATGCCAGGATAAAAGAACGCTACTGGTCATTCAGAGTAGTATAGTATAGGCCTTAGTTGAGAATATCATAATAATCATAATTTATGATATTATGATATTCTAATCAAGGATAATCCAGGCAAATGTAATTATTACTCTGAACACTAGTAGGCTATCCTTTTAGCCTGACATTGCAGGGCATCACGTGCATCACTTCTGTTCAACGGGAAGCGGCAGGCACTCACACGATAAACTTTACTTGAATAGACCTGATGTTGTAAGGGCAGGAAAAAATGTGGCAAAAACTAGTGGTTTCAGGTTCTTCAGATTTTACAGGAAACGCAGACATTTTTGGTGCTAATTAGGAAAAACCGCATTTATACTATTGGCGACTACAGTAAGAAACTTTTTCATTTGATAACTAGTTTGGTTTAGCTAATGAAAAATGTCATTCGCTTATTTCATTTGTAACATGCCATAGTGTGTTACAAATCAAATTAATCGGTTTTGTATTCTGAAGTGGGTCTGATGATGGCGTTTTAACATGAACTCGTATGTTGAATAATTTTATAAAACTCGCCAAAAAATGACTGGAAAACTTGCCTGACTACTCCTTGGTCAAGGGAATCATCGCAGAAACCTATGGCTTTCATGATTCGATCCTTGAATATAGCTATATCCTTCGTGGATTCACCTAGAAATTCAGGCGTGACTGACAGTGAAATACTCATTTCGTACAGTTCTTGATGCAGAAATAAAATTTGCATATATTTCAACATGCGAAATCAGTAATAACTGATAAAGGACATGAAAAGGAAAAGCATCTTCGGAAAAGTCCAGCGGCTAGCAGAAAAATTAGGTTAACCTAAAAAAGCAGTATTTTCAAAAATAGTGCTTTTTTAGGTTAACCTAATTTTTCTGCTAGCCGCTGAACTTTTCTAACCTAAAAAAGCAGTATTTTCAAAAATACTGGCCTAGTATTTTTGAAAATACTGCTTTTTTAGGTTAACTTAATTTATGACAATTTTAACTAACAGCTTTTCGGAAAAGCTGTTAGCCAAAATTTCCGGCACGTAGATTGTCATGTGAGAAAATGCATGTATTTCTCTACAATGCCAGAATATTGTAACATAATGAAGAGTTACGCACAACAAACTAAAAAAGTCATGCAGTCTGTTGTTATGTCACGCGGTGGAGTGAGATTTTAATGGCTTTAAAAAATCTCATGATGATTAAAACTCATTATTATTCCTCACAGCCCTCTAAAATTCCCTGCAACGATTTATAGATTCTCAAACTCGACACACGCATCCCCCCCCAAGGGTTGGTGACCTGCTCCAAAAACAATTTTAGTGTCCCCCCAACTAGCCCAGTTTGTGTCCCCTTCCACCCTAGTACAGTACTAACATAAAGATCCCTAGTGACCCAAAGTGGCATTAGGAAGGAGGCAAGGGAGAAGCCACCCTCCCCAAGTGCTAATCTTTAAAAGGATATTTCCAGGACCAATGGTTGGGGCCATCCCTGGAGAAAGATTATTATTTGTCCCCGTGGAGACATCGCAGTAAAAGACCTTCCTTCCTCATAACCTTTAACAGGGTAGATTTTCAGTCCCACCAATTTTTAAAAATTTCTAATTCCTTTTGCTTACTGCAGGACTCACGTTATGGTATTTGCTATGATATGGAAATTATTCATTTTTGGCATGTGGGTGGGATGGGCCCCTCTTGCAACCAGTAGTACTGGTTGCAAGAGGGGGCCATCCAGCACCTCAATATTGTGAATTCTGGGAACTAGTCCGATTCCCTGTGGTCGGAACTCGCATTCAGAATTCTCCAGTCCGATGCAAGGTGTTGGGGTCAACATCAGGACTTGACCGTCTAAACGTACTTTAAACGGGGTTGTGTACAATACGAGACCCCGAAAGCAGCTATTGCAACAATATATTGATGAAACGACGCACGCTTGTCAATATCATGGCACTAACAATCGTATAGAACCATGGACTCGCTGGTTTCTACATGGCCCATCTCCCTTATCCTTTAACACCTATGGTTAGTGGTATTCCAGTCCTGGCGCAAATAAGACTGGTCTCATCAAGCGGCCTGTTACCAGGTTCGTTTTAACCTCCGAGGTAAAGCTCAGCGGGGGTTAAATTCGACCCCTCACTTGATTGGCTTCACTTTGTACGGGTGGAGAGCTGTTAAGCAACAGGTGATGGGTGAGGTTATGCGAAATTAATGAATTAACAGAGGGGCGTGTGCTTTGGGAGGGGAGGAGGATGAGGACGTGGGGGTAAAGTTTTCCTAGAAACCCTCCGAGAGCGTGAGTGTCATAGGATAATTTGCTCTCAGGCACAAGTCTGTAATGCATCTAGTTAGCGTACAACTCAAATGGCGCCATGCACTGAAGTACTCTGAATAATTCATGCCGGCCCGCATTCTGAACTTGTCCGTTGCCAACTGTTTATCTTTTGCACAGGTACCATGAACAAGTACTTAACTCGCGGTGTTATTCTTTCATGTAGGTGCACCCAACTACCAGGTGCATAATTACGAGAGCTAATGTCCACAACTATTAACAGAATATATTTGTACGCCTCGGATGAGTTGTCAGACATTGTTATTGACATTGTGCTCCAATTTTCGACTGCTTGTTATCTTAGTGCAACACCAGTGGTGACGTGACGGGTGTAAATATTAGCAATGTCTAGCGGCGGTCTTTTTTTGCACTTTGCCATTAGTAAAAATTGGTTGCAAATTTTGCTATTCAACGCAAATATTTGGGAGACATTTTTCTGGTGAAAATCAACAACACCATTTGATTTTAATCGTGACTAAAATTTGTGGAAAATATATTTTTAAATGCCAAGTGCCAAACGCGCTCGAGACGTGGTCATGATTAGCTCGATTAGTCATACAGTGTAAAATGAGCCGAAATGGTGCATGTCATGATCACGCTCGAGCGTGTCTCTACTGTACATAGCTATTGATAATAATTAATTCCTTGCACAGTAGGCTTAAGTACAATGTGCAACATGATATCTGAAGCAATATTTATGTCACACAATGTAGCTGATTACAGTGTCAAGCAACCTGGTGACAACATTTGGATAATTAAATATGACACTCCAGTTAGAAGGCATTGAATACAGTAAAATGACAACTGAAGCTATCACATGCACGTGATGCGAGCTACAGTGCTGACTTAGAAACGCCAGCTAGAAAATCTGGCCAGGATTTTTTCAAAAAAAGCAAAACAATGCTCGTCACCTGTCAGCACGCTAAAGCTACAGTACTCTGCTGCACCTGAGATTAGAGAAGGTAAAAGACCAACAGAGAGTATATCCTTTCCTGAGATCAATGCGGAGAAGCTGCGTAATGTACACATAATATTTGGGTCAGAGGATATGGAGCAAGAGGTCATAAACTACAGACGATGTTTAGTAACGATCCAGTGCCATATGTGACTGGCAGCTGGCAATCACTGGGGGCGATGGAAGTATCGTAGGCTGTATCAGGCACATACGAGTGTAGTGTAATGCACATTTTGGTAAGGCGAATTGTTTATTTGTTATTTTCAAAAATGAGGTTGATGGTCCCTTCCGATGTTCACATCGCTGGTCGTGCAAAATCAAGAGACCTCGACGTTGACCTGCCAATGGCAGAGTTGCCCGTAAACAACCGGTCGCGTCGTTTGTCAAAAATAATGGGGGCGCAGTGCTGAACGGCACGAAAACAACGTTGAAGGAAATAAAAGTGGTTACAGTACACAGTAGCCCAGTAAAGTAGTAGAACACGTGTGTTCCAATTAAAATTTTTAGGAGTTTGTTCACACGAAGCTCATTTTTTTAAGCAGCAATTTTTAGGTGCTACATCAAATAATTATTGTATGATAATATTAAACTGAATAAAATAATGCATGAGGGTACATGTCTAATCACTCTACAATTAGCAACTACTATTTTGA